>CM075806.1:76102288-76259788 GCA_037975025.1 Excoecaria agallocha | reverse complement strand
AGCAAAAAATTCGGTTTTGTCCGGTTCGTCGGTTTTTCGGTTTTACCCGGTTTTTTCCGGTTCAATCCGGTTTTCAGTAGTCAAACCAACCTGCTGGCCTGCCGGTTCGCGGTTCAACCGGTTCAACCGGCCGGTCCGGTTTTAATAACATTGGTTTCGAACACATCTTCCGAAGCTGCCGCGTAAGACCTGAGATATTTTTGAGCCACGAAAAAGATATTTCAAAGTTTCATCGGGCTACGACACGTGTACAATCACTGCCCTCACTTTCACTCTCTGATGTTATTCCTCGATTCTCCATCAAGGCATCTAAGCAATTAGGTATCACCACCTGTACTCCAGGGAATAAAAATCAGCCACGTGTTGGTGAATAAAGCAGGATCTGAATCGGATAAAGATTGTGGCATGTTGGAGTTGCGGACACGCGTCTTGTAGTTGGGCTGTAGAGTGTGAGATATAAACAACCTCGTTTAGAGCATGATCTTCCGGGATGGAGATGAATTAATGTCCCAATGAGCGCGACCAAGAGACTTAGAACGAGTCAACTGGACCGGCCGACTGACTCGGGCGAGTCAGGGATTCTCAATGAGCAGATACTTCTTCTAGTCTTCAACTCCATCAAATGGGACCTGAAAGCTCTCTGCACCGCTGCCTCCGTAAACCGAAAGCTCCGGGCTATAGCCCAACGTTTGCTCTGGCGGGAGCTCTGTATCTATCACGCCCCACGCATGTTAGCTACATTAAAGAACGGCGCACCTAATGCTGCCTTGGGCGACTGTTGGCGGTCGCTTGCAAAGCTTATGTTTTATTGTTGCGGTTGCGAGTCCACTCCGAACTTCAGAGTGAGTCAACCTTCGCCTGGTCATTTCCTCAAGACTTCTCGGTTTTCTAAAACTTCGGGGCGGAGCTTTCTAGTGAAAAAATGCCGGGGCGATTTGCTGTACGTAAGCGATCCATGTGAGCATTCGATGAGAGATAATGATGATGATTTAGGGATTTACAGAGGGGTAATTCGGGGATTTATGAAGTCCAAAACGAGAGCTTATCTGATCAGACGGCAGGTAGAGCTGGAAAAGAGACTGAAATGTCCTTACTGTGGATCCCGAGTGTGGAGTATGACTTCAGCTCGGCTCGTGCCTGAGAGCGCGGCTAGACGGCTTGGCTCGCACGAGGGTGGCTTGGAGTATTTTGTGTGTTTGAACGGGCATTTATACGGGACTTGTTGGCTTGTGCCACTGTCGTCGAACGAAGAAGGCGGTGAAAGTGCGGGTGACGACGGAGAAGGCGACGAGGAGGAGGAAAGCGGTGATGATCTCTATGAGGATGGTGATTATGATAATCGGACGGTGGGAGACGGCAGTTGGAGCACGATAAGCGAGGAGATAACAGAGGAAGGGGCCCAGTAAGTAATTGATGGTATGCGCAAGTTGAGGCAAAGCTAATTAAGGTCCATCAAGTGGTTCTGGTAATTTCTGTATGACTTACTATTTTTGATCCGGAAGATGATTATAGGTAGATTATGCTGACATGGCTTCTGTCTCTGTTCTTGTTTTTTATTTTTTAACAATAAAGATTGTGGAATGGGATGTACGTACGTATTTTGGTGAGATGGCAGATTAGTGTGATATCCTGATTGGTTCTGATTTAGTATGCCAATTAATTATTGTATGTGAAATAAAGTGATTTTTGGTTAGCTTAGTTGTGGAGTTGTTGTATGCTCTTTATTTGCTAATGTAATTTCTGGTGTTTATTGGAATTTGGTTGGGTTATGGTATTATGTGATTGCTTGGTGAGAGGTAATTCATGTTAAATCATTGAATTCAAATGAATGAATGAATTACATGGTTTTGATGAAATAAATGCAATTACTGATAATTTTATATAATAGCATGTGATGGTGTCATCTGCAAATTTGGCCTTGCTTTTGAAGAAGATGAGGGAGGTACATTTATCGTTGGGATATAAAGACAAACTCACTCTGATGGTGTCATGTGCGTCAAGTAGCTTTATTATCAAAGATAAAAGAGAAAAAAAGGAAGAGCTTTTATGCACGAGTGCATAGGCTTTGCTTGTCTGGCATTGCTAATAAATTTTAAATATTCAATAATAATAATAATAATAATAGATATTTTAGATATGCATAACAAATGTTGCTTGATTTTATAAAATAGATATTTTAGATGTAACAATTTTTTTTCAGAAAAAAGTTGGGGTGTCTAAAAATCGATCCGATCTGTTCAATTCAAATCGAACTGATACATTTTGATGGGATTAATTGGATTGTTAGGGTCGGTTCGGTTATTGATATGGATGTTAATCGGATTTTTGGGTTGGGTGAAATCTCGACTAACACGAACAATTCAAATTTTTAATGCATAAATAAAAAAATATAATTTCTCTACAATATTAATTAATATATAATATATATTTAATTTAATTTTGAAATTGTTAGTTTTTTGTATTTTTAAAATATTTTTATGATATTTAATATTATTTATTTGTATTAATTTAGGATTTTAATTTAAATATGTAAATTAAAAAAATTAATTTTGGATTAATCGGGTTGTTTGGATTAGGGTTCGAAAATATCAGGTTTTTGGGTAGGGATTCGATATTTATGTAGAGTAGGATTGGGTAAGGATGAGCAAAAAAAATTAAAAATATGGTTAACCATAAAATTGATTCGAAATCGAATCGATTTTTATGGTTAATCGATTCGATGGATTCGATTACGATTTTTAATTATGATATTTTTGGTTAATGGTTACGATTTAGATTTTTAGATACCGATTAACCGTTAGTCAGTTTATATATATATATATATATATATATATATATATATATATATATATATTGCAAAGATTGTGGTAGTGTGTGTGTGTTTATAAACGTGGATAGTGGGTTTATCAATTAGCAATTGTCTGTTGAGTCTCACTGCTACAGTAAGTCATATATATATATATATATATATATATATATATATAAAATTTTTATATCTTCAACTTTTTTTATTTCTCTCTAAAATTTACATAAAATAATATTTTAAAATATATTTTAATTATATTTTAATTTTTATACCTTAATTTATATTATGTCATTCTCTTTAATTATATAGTAATATTTATATATAATATATGATTAACTTTTATATATATTATTTTTTTTATATTAAACTAAATTTATATTATATCATTTTCTTTAGTTATATAGTAATATTTATATATAATATCCGATTAATTTTTATATATACTATTTTTTTATCATATATTGGTGTTCATATTTTACTTAATAGCATGTAATTATATTTTCTTATATTTTAGAGTTTATGTTATAACATTTAATATTATTCAAATTTTTATTTAACTTAAAATCAAATATATTATAATTTTCAACAAATATCAAATCTATTTTATAATATCAGCTATTAATCTATATAACATAAATTTTGACTAGCAAATTATTTTTGTTTCGTAATTTTTATATTAAATTACTTTACACATTTGAAATTGAATTGAACTTTGTCTAATTTTTTAAATAATTTTATGTTATAAATTTTAATAGTTAACTGAAAAATATTTGTTAATCAAATCGAAAAATCGAAACCGATGGACTGGTTAACCGAATGCAACGGATTGATTAATGGTTAGTGATTTTAAAAAACCGATATTAATGGATTGGTTAATTTTTTTTGATAATGGACGGTTAACCGGTCCATGCTCATCTCTAGGATCGGATGAGTGAAATAAGTAAATTTTGGGATCGGATGAATAATTTTTTTACATACAGATGTATGTAGTATATAGATGTAGACATATAAATATAGAAAAGTAAATGGTGTGTTTACCTAAAAAAATAATTTTATGTTTTATATTTTCGATTTTTAAGAAAATTGAAGCATTGATTTCTGTAAAAAAAATTTGAAAAATACATTTATTTATTAAAAATAATTTTTTATTTTCTGTTTTAAACAATTGAAAAATATGCCCATTAACTCCATTTACTAAACTTAGAAAATATTTTCTAAGTAAATTTTATCTACCGCGATTGATTTGTTTTCTTTTTCTTTTTTTTGGTAAGGAATTGTTTTAAAATTTTGAATTCACTATTGTATTGGTGCTCCAAACAGTTAAATTATTTGGCATAATTCTCATGATAAACATATCAAATAATATTATTTGTGCTATTATATTTTTTTTATGGATTTATGGTAAATATAGTGGTTAGAGCAAAAGTCAAAGGAAGAAGTCAAAATTTATTGACTTATATATTACATCTTCCGTCTCATTTTAAGAAATATTTTTCTATTTTTTATGAAAATTAAAAAAAATAATTAAAATACCTCAATTTCATATAAAAAAAACTATAGTAATTGATAAAATACCCTTTTATATTTTTAAAAATTTTATTTAATTTTAGTTAAAAGTAGAGAGTAATAAGAAAGACAAATATTTAATAAGTTGTATAATAAATAGGGATATATATGTAAATATATTTCTTAAATTCCGAAAAGAACATTTGAAGTGAAATAAATTAAAATAAAAAAAATTACATCTTAAAATGGGACAGAGGTAATCTTCAGAAAATTCCATCTGCATAATGGGGGTTGAGAAGATTCGAAATTCGATGGATTTTGAGATCTCATATGAAAAATGCATGTTTTCTAGGATAATTTTTTTAAATTATTATTTAATTATAAAGAAAAAATATAGAAAAAATCTAAAAGTACTTTTTTAATATTTTTCTAAAATTTTGAAAAATAGAATCTTATTTTTTATTTTCTATTTAGAGAATTTATGTGATGTAAACACAATCTTTTGTTTTCATTTTTTATGGAATTTTTTTTTTCAGAAAACAGTTCATATATATATATATATATATATATATATATATATATATATATATATATATATATATATCAATTCCTTTTTTTTTAAATGGAAAAACAAATCCGGTTTCCTTACATTTTCATGGATTCCGATTTAATAGCTATAATTAGGTGACTGTGTTCTGTCTCAATAGATTATGAATCACAAACGATAGGTTGTTATAAACATATCAAAACTACCAAACCATAACACCATTCCAAATTAATAGTTACAGTTTATTGTGTAATATCCAATCTTAAAGATAAAATGTATATACATAATAAACGAGCTCAATTTTTGTCTCATATGGTTTAATATTTTGTTTTTAACAATAAAAAAAAAATTTGTGTTATATTTTTTTTACAAAAAAAAGTTGTATAATTTGATTAGGGAGCCATATATGATTGAACCAAAGTTTAAATATTTAAGGCCAAACCTGCAAATTTATTCATAATGTTTGATAAAAAAAAATAATTTTATTTATAATATTTCAATTGATGCAATATTACTTTTCTTATTTTAAAATTGAGAGAATTTTATCCATATATTAACAAGCTCTTAATACATGACACTCAAACTAAACACGTGATACGAGAATGGTAAGTTTCTTTCGATTCTAAAATATGAATTGATGATTTATTTCTGAATCAAACAAAAACTATGTTTCAAATAAATAAATAAAATTTCATATTTTTTTTAATTTATATATGGCATTTGGTTTTAAGGGTGAAAAATTTTAATGATCGGATATAACCAAGAAATTCTGATTAAACTAGTAATGAAAGGGCGAAGGTTCCAATTCATAATTTTTACGAAGTGATTCTTTGTAATTAACGGTTCTGCACAATAAAGTAAGAATATTCGGTCAAATTGAAAAATAACAAAAAAAATTCAAAATTTTGTCGTCTAATGGCTTCCATGTATATATACCGTTATAAGCCGCACAACCGGCTCCTTGCTTCTTGCCGCCGTAATCCTAAGGCTCTGTTCGCTTTCTCCGCCGCATTCATTCATAAACAAACAACGATATCAACAATTTCACCAAACCAAATTGAAGAACCTAGATTTTCGTATGCTCAAATTATTTCCGCAACACCACATTTAAGCGGAAAGATACCGAACTTCAAAGGTACATGCATCTGTTTCCTTTCGTCATTCCTACGATTCTCATTCATTTTCCGACAACTTTTCTGTGTTTTCTGAGGAAAATTGAATTGAGAGAAACAAACAAAATAGTTGTTTTTTTTTTTAATTTCATTTAGGCTACCTTCATGTTGAAGATATATATCCATTATTTGGCTGTTATTTTTCTTGTAGGTATCTATTTGCTTCGTCCACCAATGATTAAACCGAGTATTGAAGGTGCATCCATATGGAAAATACCCTTCTATTGTTTTTTCTCTTCTGCATTTATCCTTGGTTACAATAATCTCATTAATCACAATCATTTCATCTTTATGAATGTATCTGATCGTGTATTACATTATATTCACTTGTATGTAAGTGCTTCTAAAGGAAGAAAAAAAAAATTGGGTCCTTGGGCACTGAGCGCTTATTCATTCTTCAGATGTTGAAGCTTGACATACAATTTTCCTTGTCATTAATTTTATCATCAGGGATTTGTTGATTTTCTGTTAGCAAAACAATTTGCGTGTCAGTGCAAGTTTTCTACAAATCTAACTTAGTTCAACAAACGAGGAATTAAAATTAACTAGCTCCAGCTGCCTGGGCTTAGAAATCTAGATGTTCCTCACTTACTGCTATTTCAAGTGTAGGTTGCCAGTAGTCTTCAAGGAAAGAAATGGCTACCCTTCAAGACATCGGTTATGCAGCTGCTGTTAACATTCTGTCTGCAATTACATTTCTGCTTGCATTTGCAATATTACGGCTTCAGCCCATTAACGATAGAGTTTACTTCCCAAAATGGTATCTCAAAGGGTTGCGAGACAGCCCCACAAGATCCAGGGCATTTGTAACCAAATTTTTAAACTTAGACTTCAAAACATACATACGGTTTTTGAATTGGATGCCTGCAGCATTGAGAATTCCAGAACCTGAGCTTATTGAACATGCTGGCCTTGACTCTGTTGTATATATCCGAATTTACCTTTTGGGGTATATTTCTTTCCTTTCCTCGTCTATTTTCCCTTGCTTCTTTGAACTTGTTCAAGGGATGCATTACTGTACGCCTTCTGCATGCTTTCGACTCTTTCTTTACACTTTGCTTGCAAATATGTCATAATCATTTATGTTCCTTGATTAATCAAATAATTGGTTATTGAGAAAAAAAAGTAAAAAGGATTTGTGTCTAATTGCCATGTTTTCGTCTTAAATCATTATGGTTACTGCAAATTTATTCATGCGCAAGATCAATTGAAAACCAGTATAATCCAACTGGAAATGGCATAGGGACAAGCACATATTCCTTATACAATTTATGCAGTATATAATTTTTCTGTTTATCTTGGGTGAATCATCTTATTTTTATGACTATTTCCAGCTTGAAAATATTTGTACCCATAACGATACTAGCTTTTGGGGTCTTGGTGCCTGTCAATTGGACTGGGGAGACATTAGAGCACATTAAGAATCTCACATTCAGCGACATTGACAAATTGTCCATATCAAATATTCCACCTGGATCCAAAAGGTAAACAATGATTTTGTAACAATTCCCTCCCACCCCGCTCCATCTCCCCTGGATTTGATTTGTCTGCCAGCAATTTTGTGAGTATAGGGAATTATTCTTTACATATCTTGTGGTACAAGCATGTCTCAGACTACAAGGGATTGAGCAGAAGAAATGTTGATTTTAAAAGAGAACTCTTTTTTAATTTGTTCAATTTTTGTTGGATAGACTGTAGGTTTTAGTATAGTTCACAACAATTGCAGATGTTAGCTTCAATGAAGAATAGATAAAAATTTCAATTTGACTTGTGAAGATGCAATAGATTAACCAGACTAAGACTGTAAACTTACACAATGTACGGGGTTCAAGTATGATTAAAGACATAAATCAATAGTCTCTTAAGGTTCCATGCTGGTGTTTCACAAGGAAGTATTCTTAGATGTTAGAATGTTCAGTTTGAGCCAAATTGCACTAAAAATATTCTTTGAAACTAACTGCAATGATAAAATATTCTTTGAAACTAACTGCAATGACACCGTGGTTTCAGAAAGTAAATTTGCAGTGAGTGTCAATTTACTTCATGCTAATATATTTTGTCAACTTATAGCATCCATTTGATTCCTTTCAAGGTTCTGGGCTCATGTTGTAATGTCATACATCTTCACATTTTGGACATTCTATGCAATCTACAAAGAGTACAAGACAATAACTAACATGCGCTCGCAATTTTTAGCATCCGAAAGCCGCCGTCCTGACCAATTCACAGTGAGTTTATTAAATACCTTACAATGCAGATGCTTGTTTCTTCATTGCTTATTTCTTCACTTCTTCTGGTGGATGATATATCTTGTTTCAAGATATGGATGTATGTGATTTACCAGGAAAATCATAGGTTATCCAAGCTGGGATGATATTAAATGGCTGTTTCTTTCTTTCTATGTTTTTTTATTCTTTTGAGATCATGGCCTTCTTTCCCAAGGACCAACTCTCATCATGGAAAACTCAAATGGATACCTTCTACACTGAATGCATGAATTTCATGACAATCTGAATCTGAATTTTCAGATAATGGAATTAGTTAAACTAATTTTAGTCTGCAAGTAAGGATGTTATCAAGGATTTGAATATTGTTTTGGTCAGGCAGAAATAAAACTGGATAACCCAACCAATGTCACTAGATTATCATAAAGGAGAGCGGAAGAGAATGGACTTGAAGTGTTTCTGCTTTTAACTTTTGATGCATGAACAGAATACTTGATAGAACAAATAATAATTCTGTTTTCATTCCACAATCATGCCTGTAATGTCTGTGAAAGGATTAGTTGCCATCAATAAGAATTTCTGCATCTGATTTTAGCTTGCTGATGCTAGCTGTAATTTTTTATTTTCTGCAGGTTCTCGTGAGGAATGTTCCTCCAGATCCTGATGAAACTGTAACTGAACATGTCGAACATTTCTTTTGTGTAAATCATCCTGATCATTATCTTAGTCATCAGGTTTGTAGATTCACCTATTATTGGAGTTTGATCAGTAAAAATGTGGCACATATTGCAGGAAAGAAATTCTATATAAAGTGACCTAAGGATAAAAATGAGAGTGACTATTAACAGATGAAGTATAAGAGACTTAGAGGGAATTTGGAAGCATCATGATTTGCTTCTGAATCAGCTGCAACTTAATTTTCAGTATGTATCAGTGATTCTTATTAATTTCTTAGGTAGTATACAATGCAAATAAGCTTGCAAAGTTGGTTGAGAAGAAGAAGGGTTTGCTGAATTGGTTGACCTATTACCAGAATAAATACGAGAGAAATCCTTCAAAAAAGCCTACTACAAAGGTAATTTTCTGGTAAACTATCTGCCATGGCTATTTCTTTTCTACATTTCTTTCTCAGTGATGCATTTTTTAATAGATTACCCAATTTGTTCTATCACTCTATCTCTATCTATAGACAGGCTTCATGGGTCTGTTTGGAAAAAAAGTGGATGCAATTGACTACTATACTGCTGAGATTGCAAAGCTTAGTGACGAGGTAAGTTCGTACATGCTATTTGAAGATCACAGTTCAATCTGGAATTTCCTCTCCGACTTCTTCTTCTTCTTCATTTTTTTTCAGCTCCACGCACTATCATTAGACTAATCTTTTATGAGTTTTTGTTGTTGTATCTGCTGGTGCCACTGCTTTTGTTATTGCTATTGGCCAGTTTCCTTTGTTATGCATGACACTTTGGTGCAGGAAGGTAAAGAAAGAGAAAAAGTTATGAGCGATGCTAATGCTGTGGTTCCAGCCACATTTGTTTCATTTAAATCTCGATGGGGAGCAGCTGTGTGTGCTCAAACTCAGCAATCAAGTAATCCTACTATTTGGTTGACCGAGAGGGCTCCTGAGCCCCGTGATGTTTATTGGAATAATCTTGCAATACCATATGTTGAACTCACAATTCGAAGACTGCTTATGGCAGTTTGTCTTTTTTTCATGATTGTCTTCTTCATGATTCCTATAGCATTTGTTCAGTCGCTAGCTAGCATTGAGGGGATAGAGAAAGTTCTTCCTTTCTTGAAACCTTTAATAGAAGTGTAAGCTTTTCACCCTTTTTGTTCTCTCTGTTTTTCAGTTTGACTTGGATGAATGCTTCTATTATGCCAACAAATCATAGGTTTTAAAATTATTGCATCACTTCACTGAGAAACCTTCTATTACTTCTGATAGTTGAAACTCATTCACAGACATTTATTCGCCTTTCAAATCATAGTTTCTAAGTCTCTGATTGCCAAATTTCTGCCATTGGCAAAATTGTTGCAGGAAATCTGTTAAGTCTTTAATCCAAGGGATTCTTCCAGGCATTGCTATGAAGATATTTCTTATTTTACTTCCAACAATTCTCATGATTATGTCCAAAATAGAAGGATTTACATCACTATCGACCTTAGAGAGGCGATCAGCTTCAAACTATCATTTGTTTCTTATTTTTAACGTGTTTATTGGCAACATTGTCGTGGGAACAGCAATGGATCAGCTTAAAACTTTTCTGAATCAGTCAGCAACAGAGTATGTTCCTCTAATTATTACTCCTTTAGACATACAGTTCCATGCAGCTCCACAAAAATGTCAGATAGAGCACGACAAATGGTTGAAATCAGGATTATGGTTCTTAGAAATTTTCTTAACCCTTAACTCTCACCCTTTGTTCTGTTATCATGAAACCCACTTGCTGTAAATTTTCTTTTTGTGGGCCACGTCTTAATTTTTATGACTTTCTAATAAAAGTAATTCTGTTGCTCTTCAGGATTCCTAAAACCATTGGTGTGTCGATCCCACTAAAAGCAACTTTCTTCATTACATATATAATGGTTGATGGATGGGCGGGAATTGCTGCTGAGATTCTCAGATTGGTACCACTAATTATGTTCCACGTGAAGAATACATTTCTAGTTAAGACAGAGCAAGACAGGGAGCAAGCAATGGATCCTGGTTGTGTGGACTTTGCAACATCTGAACCTCGAATACAATTTTATTTCTTGCTGGGACTTGTTTATGCTGCTGTTACACCCTTACTTCTTCCTTTCATCGTCATCTTCTTTGCCTTTTCCTATGTTGTATTTCGCCACCAGGTATGGTAAATTATGGAATTGGCTTTTATGTTTATTATTCTAGCATATAAAGCTTAGGGAAGTGCATTAAGAGTAAATATGAGTTCAACAGAAGCTAGTTGTCTTTAGGCAGGATGAATTATTGGTCCAACAAACAATAATATTTGTTTTCTTTTCCCCAAAGATGTAGCTCTCTTTCCAAAAATTACACTATCTGGTATTCCGTAGAGGAAATGTGAATTGTAGAAACGTTCTCGTCAATATGAAATGTAAATTTTGAAGATGCTTATGCTTATTCACTTCTTCTTGCTAGATTATTAATGTATACAGCCAAAAGTATGAGAGCGGAGCTGCCTTCTGGCCAGATGTGCACCGGCGTCTCATGATTGGTTTAGTGATAGCTCAACTTCTTTTGTTGGGATTGCTGAGCACAAAGGAGGCTGAGGAATTATCACCATTGCTGATCGCACTTCCTGTTCTGACAATTTGGTTCCATCTATTCTGCAGGGGGCGTTTTGAATCAGCATTTGTGCAATTCCCATTAGAGGTTGGTGAACAATGATAGTCTTTGATAAAATTTTATCGAAAGATAATTTGCTAAGATTATGATAGTGTAGAGGTGTTTGTATTGACCATTTCTAAAAGACAAGCTTGCATGACTAACATGACCATGAATGTGAGCCTGTACGTAGATTTGGCTATAAAAACAAGAAGGCATACCACTAGACTCATGATATAAAGCTGATAGAATTGTTTTCTTCTTTGAATAACATTTGTTAGTGTTTTTATACGTGATGAGAATGAACTATCTGACTGTGATTTGCAGAATGCAATGGTGAGGGATACACTTGAGCGAGCTACAGAACCAAACCTGAACCTGAGAATTTATCTTCAGGATGCATACATACACCCAGTTTTCAAGAATAGTGAACTGGAGAAACAACAGTCCATTGATGAAGATGAAGACTGTCCACTTGTTGCAACAACAAGGAAATCTCAAAAGACCTCGAGTAAATGTGATTCTGAAGTCGGTTCTGGGTTAGGACTAGCAAAATCATTCTAAGTATGATCAATTCTAATATGCTTTTTGGTTCCACCGTGTAGATCATTATATGATATGCAGCAAGGATGTTATGAAATTAAAAAAAGTATTAATGTGAAAGTATTAAGCAAAAGGTTATACAAAACAACGGTTCACGTTAAATAGGTAGAAGAGGAGCACAACCTCATTGTATTGTAAATTTGTAACTAAACAGTGTTTTAGTATTTTTTTAATGGTGTTGCAGATAGAGCATTCTTTATTGAGAAGAAGCAGGGAAATTATAGTTTAAGTAATGAAGTTACTGCGCATTGTTTGTGGCAAGATCTAGTTTGATCTGGTTTTGTTCTGTTCTATTTTTCATCCGTTTCTTTCCAATGAAGTAGACTTTGTTAGCAAATCTTCATGTTTAAAAGATTATTTTTGGTCTGCCTCCCTTATAAGAAAAAAATATTTTCATTCATGTTAGAGAATAATAGAACAGAACATGAATATTTTCCAGTAGGGAAGCACGACATAAAGAAATTGACTGACTCTTGTTTTTGAAGAAAGAACTTTTCTTTTTATACATACACAATTTTCAGTCATAGGACTGAGATAGTTGTGAAGGATAGATATTACCGAGTCATACCATCCCATTCGTGCTACCGACCGTCTGGCTCACCCGGAATGGCAGCAATGAGACCGCACCTCCCTGAATGACTCTCTTTAACCTTTCTAGGTAGGACATAAACTAATGGCCACAAGCCCTATTAACCGGTGGAATTCCAGTCCAAGCATGATGGCTCAAGGTCAAAGAAAGCAGCCTTTTTACTGTTGTTTGAAACGATATATCTTTCTTCTCTTTGATTTGTAATGTTCCTGATAAAGACTGAAAAGTCTTTATTTGAAATAGAGAGCTGGTGGCTGCAAGTCCCGATCGGACCAGACGTTAGCACTTCGAAGCTTTAAGAGAGAGAGTGTTTAGAGAAAAAGTCTCAGATGTTCAATACCTGGAGTCCTTATGTTTTTAACTATTTATAGGAGATGAAGGAGGGGTACTTGAATACCTTGGGACGTGATAATTGGCAACTGGAGTAGGTGAGCGGATTGACAGGACGTGTTGTCCCATCAATCCGATCGGATATCGTGCCTTCCTGTCTTGTCTCTCATCTCACACTTTGCCTTTTTGTTGATGGGCTTTGGGCCTGCCAAGTGTTGTTGGGCCGACTTGATTGGGCATTTGGAGATGTTTTTTCATAGTTATCACTAGTCCTCCCCCCCCCCCCCCGAATGGTCCAATCGAGCGATTTAAGATTTTTGAATTTTTGGGAGGCACCTATATGAAGAGACGCGTCCGTTTGGTTCAAACCGGTGTTTTGCATTTAATGCCGCGCACAAGTCGAGGATCGCGCTTCGTTCTCCATAATCGCAGTAATGGATCAAAGACACGTGGCATCCATCCAATGGAGAGGCATTTGGAGTATTTTAGAAACTTTTTGCCTATAAATAGATAAGTTTGAGGTAATTTTCCCTCACTTTTCAACGATCCTTAGCAAAACTCTGCCAAATTTTCTTTGCAAACTTTGCCATTTGAAACCCTTAGCAAAAATTTATTGAGGAAAATACTTCAACTTTCGCAGATTTTCAGAGTGTCTGCGAGATTATCCAAGTAAGTAAACAATCTCCGCCTTTGATTTTCTTTTTCATTCATCACATATACTTTTTACTTCTCCCCCTCCACCAAAAAATGGCTTCAAGCAGCAATCAATCAATAGATAGAAGTTTTCTCGATGATTACAAGAATCGGGAGCCTCTCGTTCATCCTTCTCGATTGACAGAAGAAAAAGTGACGAGAATTCCTTCACAGTACCATTTCCCTGCAGAAATGTCGGTGATGGCCTGCCCGGATTTCATGACGGTGACAAAAGGGCCTTTTGGCCATGAAAGGAACGAATGGTTTATCTGCCATTTGTGGAGTTTGGATGTAGGGATGAGGTTGTCCTTTGGTGCATTTGAGTTGGCAATGCTTAGGGGTTATGGACTTGCCCCTAACCAATTGCATCCGAATGAATGGAGGACGGTGGCCTGCTTCAAGATCTTGTGCAAGATAGAAGCGGTGGCCCCCACTCTGGATCTCTTCACTCACTTCTTTTATATTTTCAGTCGGAGTATTACTTCATCAGCCGACAGCATCGAAAGTTGTTCACCGTCCCATCTTCAATGAAAAATTTCAGGGAGAGATATTTCTTAGTAGGGATGGCCGGTGGTTTTGGAGTAACACTTGTTCGATCGGCAGAGGCTACAATTTTAAAAGATCATGCTATCGGTCGATCTATATATGAAACTGACATCAAAAAATTAATGGATGCCGTGGCGAGGAACGGACAGCCCTTCAACTCAAATTTTCTTCTGGCGACGTTGATGGGATCCTCAAGTTCTGAGTCTGGCGAAAATGCAGAATGTGAGCATTATAGTGGGAGTGAGGGGGAGGCTGCATATTTAACTATTCATGCATTGCATGTGAATTTGTTTTGAAAGAGATACTTATCTTGTTTGATTCTGTGATGTAATTGTTGGTGAAATGGCAAAAGGACATGATGCAGTGAAGCTTCTCGCCGATCGGGCCAATACCAAGAGGAAGGCCGAGCGTTTGGCCAAGGAGGAGAGGAGAAAAAAGAGAAAAATTTTGCCTACCTCGGAGGTTCATGCTTCCAAGGGTGTGTCAAGTGCTTCTGCACCCTCTGGCACTACTGTTGTCGCAGTGACCTCATCTTTTGCTGTCATGGTCATCCCTACCGTTCGGCCTCCTCAGACTATTATTGAACCGATGGTGCCCCCTCCGATCGTGGCTGGATAACGTCCATTCAGGCGACTGTAATTGAAAGATGAATCTGACAAGAAAGAGCCACAACGGTCCTTAATCCCCCTATTGTCCACTCAAAAAATGGGAGTGCTGATAGATGAGGCAACTCAAAAAAGAGTTGAGGATGTAATGGCCTCAACACCGGATCAGCCATGAACAGTACTTCCTGATGGTAAATAGTGCTTTCCGAGCCCGAAAGGACACCCGGAAGTCAAAAATATTTTATTAGACCATCGGAAAGTATTGGTCATGGTGAGTCCGGAGTTGAAATTTGAAGTGAAATTGAGGTCAAATAAGCCTTCAAAGGTCAAAAATACGAAAAAAATAGCGAGTCAATTTTTCCGGTACGAAATGTGACTTTATTTTGTATAAATAATTAAAAATAGTAAATAAATTCCGAATATTGCCAAATTTTGCATGCCTACATGAATTTTTGTGTAGAATATTTTAGTGATGAGAATGAAATTTTTCGGTGATACCGGCAGTTGTTGAATCGGACCAATAAGTTTGAATCGGACCGATAACAGACTTCGATTGAGCCGAAAATTTGCATACTAGCTATTTTTGATGTAATAAAATTTATGAAATTATTTTTGAAGTGAGAAAGATAGAAAATTTAGTTTGGGCCTTTAATAGCCTAAAATGTGCTTAAATTGATAATTGGGCTAAGCCCATAATCTAAGCTCACATTTAGGCTCACTTGAGGAATATATAAAGAGAAAAAATCTGGAGAAAATTTTAGGTTTAGCTGGTATCCTCTCTTCCTCCTTAGTTGGCCGAAACACTCTCCTTCTCTCTTTGATTTCAAATATATTAGATGGTAAAATTAAATTTCCTTCGCCATATTTATCTTCTTCATATAAAGTACTTGTAAGACTATATGACTTATTATTTATTTTTCTAATATTTTGATTTAAAATTTTTAAATTATTATTTAACTGATAAAATTGTTCATTATATGTATATCCATCTATATTTAATATTTCTTCCATTTAATTTATTCATTATATCCCATTTTAATTGCTATATATTTTAAATAATTTTTTATTTGATTCAGTTTATTTAGAACTTGATTTTCTAAATTTAATTCACTTAATATTCGATATTTAACTAATTGTAAGTCTTCTATAGTTTCTATTTTACTTAATAAATTTTTTATTTTATCAGCACTAGAACTTATTTGGATTTTAATTTCTTGTATTAAATTTCTATTTGTCATATTCATATTATCTATTTTTTCTAACTGTTTTATTAATTCTATATCTTCATTGCTTAAATCTTTAAGTAAAGATTGTTTCATATTGGACTAAAATGAAAATTTTCTTTTGCTTTTCTTTGTTTTGTCTTATTCTATAAGTTGTATTTATGAAAACAAAAACTCAAAAGGTTATATTGTTGAAAACTTTTTCAAAAAGATTGTATAGGGTGTAATTATCCCTTAATTAAAAGTACCGTAAAGCATTAATTGCCCCTGTTGGTTTCATTTTCCAGTGGCATACAAGATGTTACAAAATGTTGGTTGAAGAAATGTATTCAAGCAATTTATCTTGTTCTTTTATTATAACACGAAGCCAAAGAAGGCCCATTTCGACCTTTGCATCCGCTGATACAGAAAAAGGAGGATTGCCATCTTCGCAACAAACATATAATTTGCCAAGCTAGAGGGCAACCTGATGGCCATCATTTACATTGAAGGTGCCAAAAAGGACTTGCATCAACGTACAAAGTTTGGAGAAACATAATTCAATAACAGTGACTCTTCTCGTGCATATGTTACAACTACATATGTACCAATTCTATGATTCCTAAAATAATATATCTTTCCTTGGCTGGAGAATAGAAAAAAAAAAAAGGGAAAAGACTGGAATGAGTGGGGCGGGTGTTCCCTTTTTTCACTAATTTCGAAAGAAGACAAACTTCATGCCTACCATTTTAAATTAATAGCCAGGTCTAGCAAAGCTTCTACTCTTCTTATCGTTCGTTGCTTCTCTTGTTGCTTCAACTTGGTTGCAATGGATTCTGGGTCAAACCCTTCTACATTATGTGCTTCACTTTGCTCATTCCGAACTTCCTGGAGCAAAGCATCGACCTCCCTGACAAAATCTACCCTCAAAAGAATATCATCTGCTTCCAGTGGTGGTTCTAGTGGCCCTTGATGCTGATTTACATGAAGCCATTTAATTTTGATTCAATTTGTTTACAACAGAGCAATATGAGCAATATACATTAGTGAACAATCTTTTGCATAAAACAGAATTACTGCTCATCTATTGTGGATTTCACAAATGAAGTCACGCCAGAAATTTGTGTGTCTTTCAACTTACCTTATCAATGTCAAACCCGGCTGGAACAAGAATACTGAATGGATCCTCTCGTGGAAAGGTATCTATCATGCATTTTTTGCATTCCTTGAGCCATCCATCATTGTCAAACCCATCATGCATATTCAAAAGGTCATTTAGAAGTCCCATGGAAGGAGTAGCCTCCCGTTTCAAAATCTCCATCTAAAATGCCAGGGAAAGAATTTGTAATTCTTTTATTCTCAAAAGGTGATAAAGAAACAGAAATTCAAAAGTAGCTTAGAAGCATTTGAAGGTAAAGCTGCCATGAAGGCAACTTCAAGTGCTATAGGCGAGAATTTATGCAGCTGGTTGGTGGGATATGCAACTCTGCATATTTCAATGGCCTCTAAGGTGTGTTCTATTATCAAAGAAGGTTGTTGCATTTTGAACAAACAGTCCTACAACTGGCAATATCCTCATTGGAGTTTTCTAAAGAAGAAAAAAAAGAAGGAAATGCATCATTAATGAAACTAGAGTTTTCTTCTAAAAATTTTCAGCAGTGCAGACACATAGAACATCACATTGCAACTATATCACCTCCAACCCACCCCCCACCCCCCCCCCCCCCCCCCCCCCCCCCACATACACACAAAAAAAATAAAAAATAAAAAGAAAAAAAAAGGGAGTTGGGGGTTGTAATAACATGAATGGGAGCATACCTCAACCCTTCTGTATAAAAGATCAAGGCCTCTAATAGCATCCTTTTCATCCTGGAAGAAATTAGATCAATAATTGCATCAGCAAATCGCCAACAGCTGCATTGCAATCAAGAAATAAGAAGACATAATGAACTCACATCACGACGAGCAAGATCAAGGCGATTCCATATGACCATTAGAACAAGTTCATCCAATTCTCCTTTCTCAGCAGCTTCCTCAATTTTCTGTATAAAATCATGTTCAACCAACTTCAATTAACATTCATTTTCCAACAGGATTGCTTGTCAATCGAATTATTATGGGAGAAATTGAAGAGAATAAGGAGGAAAAAAATTATTCTACTTTCCACCAAGAATATACATTCTTCATACAGATAACAAAGGAGTCACATTGAAAGACCACTTCTTATTCAGAAAATATTAACTTTAGCAAGTAGAAAAAAAAATCAATGCTATGACACATCCTCTTGCTAAAATATGTAACACAATCTCATTGCTAAACTAACTATTAACTTTCTCATTTAGAAAAAATCCTATAACTTTAAGAATGCACAGCAGAAAAACCATGGACTAACTTATCTATGTGGTACTCTCACTTCTAAAAAGCGATGAACTTTTTCTGAGAATACCCTGATTACCTATGTATCAATATCTAGAATAGTTTTTCTCTCACAGCTCTAATCCATATTTTACCATGTTATTTGTAGAGTTTGTTTGTAGTGCAAAATCACAACACAAGTGCATATAGAATTTAGGAAGAATCAAGATTCATGATTGCCACATCCTCATCATCTCAAAGCTCAAAAATTTGTCAATCACCAAAAATGTCAGCTTGCATATTGGCTTTTTGTTTTTAGATTGATGACTACCTCTTCCACTTCTTCAGCAGCTCTGATAAAACTTGAAACCAGTCTTCTTGCTTTTCTAACAATCTTCTTCTGGATATCCCTTCAACCGCAAACCAATTTCGCGATAATCGTTGACCTTTCTTTCTTCTTCTTCATCTTCCAGTTGGCGTAGCCGTTCCAACTCTTTTGACTTTTCTCTTTGTTGGGCTTGCCATTCCTAGCAAGTAGATAGTCAATGCAGCGTTTAAAATGGGCAACGAAAATCTACAGAAACATACAGTGCATGCAGAAACAAGTCTCAATATCCATGCAAAAACAACCATATGAATAACATACTGAAGTGACTCACAACTTCAGAAAAAGCTTTTCGTAAAGATAGATAGGAAGATCAACATTGTGTGATTTAAAAAAGCCACACATGTAAACAAAATTTAATAATAATGATGAAAAAAAATGTCCGTTAATAGCCATAGCAACATTGCAATAAGGTGCCAAGAGCTTTACACCCTGTGATAGTGACTACATTCCCATCCTTAACACCTCATTTATACAGTTCAAGCTTAAAAGCCCAAGTTCTAATTAAAACGGGAAAACCGAGAAAAGGTGTTAATGTAACAAATTGGAAGTAAATATACATAATAGGTGGGCCTTAATACAAAGGCCTAAATGATTGGTTCTGGACCTTTCCATGTATAAACATTGGTGTCCATGTCCAAAGGGAATCAGTGAACTGAGAATTTTTAAGGAAAGGGATAAGGAAAGTTAAAGAACAAAAACAAGCAAAAAAAATCCAAACAAAAACAAAAACCATGTGCAAAACTTTATTCTTTAAAACGAGAAAAAGAAGCATATTCATGCTTACACCATCGTAATATTCCTTCGGCATCCCTTCTAAAAGTGGTTCTTCTTTGCTTATGCACCTTCTCAAAACTGCAATAAATGGAAAGAAACACACCAAATCAAACCAAAAGTAGAGCTAACTCAAACTGAAGCAAATACAACAATAAAGGCATATGCGTTCCGTACACGGGAGTGAATGGAGAAGTAGGGACTAACCTGCGCCGGTTGGGCTTCTAGACTTGAAGCGAGGGAAGCGAACATGAGGCTGCAAAGACGATGATGATAAAGGAGCTGCGCACGTTAGCGGGAACACTTTTGCCTCCATTTCTTTATCATCAGATACAAAATTTTCAATCTAAATTCAAAGAATCAGAAGTCAGGCAAACGGGGTATAAGCGAAAGGGAGAGACTCCGAGTCCGAGAGAGGGAGCAGGGGCAGAGCCCATGGACTTATAGAGCCAACACTAATGTTATTTTTACATCGAAAGTAAAAAGAGGAAATTACATAATTTACCCTTTTTTTAACCCTAATCTTTAAAAATACAACCATCACTTAAAAATGTTTAAAATTATCATTTTTTTAATTTTTTGTTTTTAAAAATACTAACCCTAAATACCTATTGGGATCCTTTATTCCTTCTTCTAAATTGTTCCTCTTGAATCAATACTTCTCCCTCTCACTCTCACTCACACTATCCTACCAAACTTCTCATATTTTCTTTCTCAATTCATTCTTACTCTCACTCTCCTTCAGCACTAATAGGTATCATTTCGGTTGAATCGCCGTCTCTCGTCACGATTTCTTACTAGTGAGTTCTTCTTTTCTTGTGTTTTCGTTTTTGGATTGATTATTTTGATCTAAATTGTGTTTTGCGACTTACATTTTGTGTTATTGTGAGGGATTTAATGGTGTGTATGTTGGAATCAAGGAATCCCTATGTTGCTTGTTAATTTCTTAAGGATTTGAGAGTTATTTTGATGCATTTGTTTGATTGAAAAATTACCATTTCTGGATTTATATTTTATATTCTTTGATTTTTCTGGTGATGGGGTTTTGTTGATTTCTGATTTTGCATCTTTTTGGGTTAATATGGAATACAGGGGATTTCTATTGAACTTTGTAAAAATTAGAAACCCAGTTAATCGAGTTTTGTTTTTCATTTATATATATATATATATATATATATATATATATATATATATATATATATATATATATATATATATTCTTACATGGTTTCTCTTTTTATGGTTAGTATTCGTAGGATGAAATTACCCTTCTAGGGGATTTTAATATAAAACATAATGATTGAGGTTGCTGGAGTTGAAATCATGAACAAAAATTCTTATAAATACTTTGTTACCGATTCTTTTTTCTTTTATTATTAATTATTCTTTGCTTTCAATTTTTTCAAATACTTTGCTGCAATTTGTCGCGTTTGCACTACAACGGTGATGAAAATATTGGTGGGTGAAGCTGGCTACATCCTCTGCTTGTCAAATTGCTGGAAGCTAAATCAAATAGTGTCAGAGAGGTTTCAGCTCAAGCAATATCGAGCCTAATAACCCTTTCACATAATTGCAGAGAAGTGAAGAAGAATGACCAGAGCGTGCCGAACCTGGTCCAATTGGTCGACCCAAGTCCACAAAACAACGCAGAGAAGTATATACTATGTCCTGTCTAGCAACTCTGTCTCCAAGTAAGAAATGTAAAAAGCTGATGATTTTCTATGGAGCAATCAGTTACCTGAAAAAGCTAACTGAGATGGATATCCCGGGTGCTAAAAAGCTGCTCGAGCAATTGGAAAGAGGGAAATTAAGAAGTTTGTTTAGTAGAAAATAGATAAAAGCTGTAACTCTAGTTGTATGATAAATATTTTACTTTTCCCCCTAATGTAATTTGTGTTTCATTTACCAATAACATTATTCTAATATGTACTGATCTTCGTATATTTATATAAAGCTATCGGATTCTCTCTGTGTATGTTCTTTTCTACAGATAGCCTTGATGTGATCCAGTTTCTGGTCCCATGATTTTGTCTTCAAAAAATCAGATGGTAGTGACAAATAGAGCATCGATGTATATGTTATATTGCAAGAAATTGTGGATATACGAGGTTGGCTTCTAATGCATGATAAGATTTTTAAGATATTTTATGTTTATGATGCATATTTTTCATGTAGTTAGTTACCATCTGTTAGTTGATAAAGGATTATAGAATGTGGTGGCTGTTTTTGTTATCATCTTGAATTCTAAACAACAAGGGAAAATTAATGATAAATTATCATATAATTCAAATGAAGAAGTGTGATTGTTGAAGTCATGATTTTACCAAGAGAACCATGCGAGATTAGATGTTGGAGCAGATGATATCAGTGAAAATTTAATTAATAATACACATACAAACGCATCTTTTTTCTACCTACTTGGCTACTTATGATTCAAAATCAGCACAACATTTGCATTAGGTGTTTTAGACAGCTGAAAAATGGCTGGGAATTATATTGCTTTTTTCTAGAATAAAAAAAGGCAAATGTACCATGAAATAGTAATTAAATATTAACCTCGAATCGTGATGCATATGATTTACTAAAACAAGCAAAATTTCTTATGTTTACACTCTGAATTGGGTAATGCATATGATTCTACTTGCATTTCTTTGTTCATGTTATCTGATAAAATGTCTATTCATCTACGCATCGTTTCTCATATCTTTTTTTTGTAATATTATTTCAGGGTGTTGTTATGTCTGCCATGAAAAACATTATTTCCAAATGGGTTCCTGTATCTGAGAGGAGTAGATCTTTGGCACTGGTTTACAGTGGCATGTACCTTGGATCAGTCACTGGCTTGGCTTTCTCACCATACTTAATACATCAATTTTTTGTTTTTGTTTAAAATGCAAACTCTATTTTATTTTTATTTTTATTTTTATTTTTATTTTATTTTATTTTATTCTTCATTTGAATAGTTTTGTCCCCAACCTTATGTTTAAATCAAAATGATGTGATAGAATGAAAGATACGGTAGAGAGTTGATGTTTATTTATTGTTTTACTTTTTATGAATGATAATCAAAATTAAATTTTATTCTTGATTTTGGTATACCACCTGTATACCAAAATCCAGAATTGAGATTGTATTATGGATTTTGGCATACCAAAATCCAGAATTGAAAATGATATTCTGAATTTTGGTATACCACCGGTATACCAGGTGGTATATATGGTATACCACCGGTATACCAGGTATACCGATGGTATACCTAAGTCCAGAATTGAAGGTATACCACCAGTAATTCGGGTATACCAGATACCACCGGTATACCAGTTTAAAAAAAATTAAAATTATGTTATACATTGAAAATACTAAATTAAATATTAATAATAGACTTTTTTAACTATTAAATAAAAAAATTGAATTGAAAAAAAAAATATATTAGAAATTTAAAAATGATAGATAAATATAATTTAAATTTTGTTTAAAATTGATACATAAAAGTTAATGAAAAAATATTATTTTATCGTGTAAAATTAATTTTTTATTAAAAAAGTAATATCTAATTATCATTAAAAATTTTTATTTTGATCTATTCTCCAATTACAGATATAATTAATAAGAGAACTGGTATTTTAAAAAATTAATTACATTGAAAACTCCAAAATTACAGGAGAAAACTAAATTATTAGTAAATAAATAGACTTTACTGGGTTTCAAAAAAACAAAAGAAAAAAATGTCAAGAAAAGGGCAGATATGGTAACGTGAGCTTGATTAAGAGGTTAACCTGCGTTCAAAGCGTGGTGGGGTTACGGTGCTTATATTGCCACTTCTTTTGCTTCTGTCACTGGCTTCAACTTACTGGTAACTAATTTTTCTTTTCATATTTCATTCTTATTATTTTCGTTTACCTTGAATATAGTCCAACTAATCTGCATAACAATTAAGTTATACCAGTTAATGTTCTAAGTTACAACATAAAGTCTTAAACTATAAAATTTTCAACCCAGTACTAGAAGGAAAGGCCGCAGAAGATTCAACAAGTGCAAAGTGGAAGAGGAGATTATTGTGTTTTATTTGAGTGACGAAGAAGATGACCAACAATGAAATTCGAGTAAGTTTTTATGAATCATTACCTTTAATTCTTTTTGTAAAACTTGATTTATCAATGAATTTAATGAATGAAACGTAGATGAGGAAAAAGTAGGAGTGATTGTCAGTGAAAGATACCATAACTTGAAGGTCTCCCCAAGTTGTGAAAAAGCAACGAAGGCTACTGAAAATTACAAATTGATAAAAGATATTTTAGTGCAATTGCAACTAAGAATGGAAAAGAAGATAAGAAATTGCAGCTAAGAATGGAAAAGAAGATAAGAAATAAGACCTAATAGTGGGTGTTTTTGCAGGAGTGAAATCGAAGTTGAAATTCTGGTTGGCAGCGGCGGATGCAACGGCTGTAATGGTGGAGAAACAGCACAAGTGCTCAGGTTGAGCATGGCTATCGTAGGAGCAGCTTTCACAGTCGTTGAGAGTGGTTGACGTGGCAGTTGTAGTAGCTGTTGGATCCAGCAGAGGTGGTAAAGACACTGAAGATGGAGAACTCACTTCAGGGCAGAAGTTCATTGTGCTGCTAAAACGAGTTTTCTTGCTACCATCGCTGTTGCTATTGCCACTTGCAATGGTTCATGTCTTGTTAATTACCTCCCTTTATGTCTTTTATATTCCGTTTTGAATTAGGTAATTATATTTCCTACATCTTTCCTCCATTTCGTCAAATTAATAAATACTATTTTCTATCTAAAAACATGAAAATATGAAACAAAAGTTGAGGAAAAGAAAAAAAAAAAGATAAAGAATCGCATACAAGAAAGTGGACAGGATTACATAGAAACAAACCAGTAAACACAAAGAATGCATCTAACATTAAATGCCGAAGTTGAGGGGGCATATTTTTTCAGAAATAAAATCCCCACCAAACTAATTCAATTCGATTATGTTTTTTGGTTATAATCCAACTGTGCTCACCTTAATCTTTCTAGAGCTTCGATTTTTTTTTTCACTAGCCTCCAGTATTGGGAAAGTATACTGAAAAATATTTATTCAGCTGTTAATATTCTATTCGTTAAATAGTGTTTTGTTAGATAGTTATTAATAGTTTTCAGGCACTTTTGAAGAAAAACAGCATACCCCGCCATAATACATTAACGATTGGATTGAAAAGCGGGAAGAAGAAGGAGGAGGAGGAGAAGGGTGAAAAGAGAGGAAAGTTTAAGTTAAATTAAAAAAGTAGTATTTTTAAAAATAAAAATTTAAAAAAAGATATTTTTGAAAGAGAAAAAAATAAGGAAGTATATTTAAATTTAATACTTTTTTTTGGATAATTTTGTAAAACTCCCAAGTAAAAACGAAGGTAAAGAAACGTTTTTTTTTCTTTCTTCACTTCCATTTGGCCCTTCGAGTTTCACGTTTTAGTTTAGTCTTTTCCCTTTATATTTTTATTTTCTAATTTCTCATACGAAAATTCTAAATAAATCAAATGATATGGATATTTAAACAAATATATAAAATTTTATATCAAGAAAATAATTGTTCCATCCGGTTAATACTTTTCTTTTCGGTCCGTTCCAAAATTAAAAATACTTGATATTTTTAATTTACTATTAATTTATAAATTACCTATAATATATTATAGGTAATTTATAAACTACAATAATAATTATATATAATATAAATTAAGGACATAATTGATAAATCATATGTAAAATTATAATCATAAAATTAACTTTTTAAAACTACGTGAAAATTAAAGCGTTTCTATTATTATGGGACGTGCAAAAGCAAAGGGAATTCAGGTGTTCAATCTCAAAAATACTTGAAGTTAATGTTGATTTACAAAGAATTTGACCAAGTTGGAGCAGGATCAAACAACTGGAGACTGAAACTTGAAATCTCATAATTATCAGACCTATACCAAGCTTAAAACTTACCGGTAGTCGCAACGTATGCTCGCAAGTCACAAGCACATAGATACAAGCCATCACCATGCATCGAACATGCAAACCCAATATATTTATGATACAACTTGAAGAAAATTGAATGAATACATGCAGCAGTATCTACAAAAATCCAAATCCTAATCTATCATGCAGCCTATTTCGAATTTACATTAGCTGCGATATCACAAAATTACAAATCAAGATGTTAGTTTCTATTTCTATTCTAGACTCTGCATAATTGGCACTTAAAAGTGACTGCTTTATAAAGGTAAATGCTTTCAGCAAGAATCATAACCCGGTTTCAACAACAAGTTCCGCAGCTGCACCCATTGCACCAATTCCACCAAGTGCCAGCAAGGTAAGAGCCAGTTCTTCCTCATTCCATTGCCTCAATCCCTTGCTCAGTCTCTTAAGTAAATCAACATTAACTTCAAGCACCCAAGCTGGTGTGCAAGCCACAATCAAGCTTAAAAACCCTGAAATATATGCTCGTGCCGTGGCCCAGCTACAACCAAGAGATATTTTCCCATCTAGTACACTTGCTATAAATTCTAAGTGAGAACCAATAACTTTTGGTCGTCGTTTTGATGCTGGTGAATCAGAGTCCACTCCCCATGCAAATGTCCCACAAAGCACTGCAAAGTATGCGAGTGCATAACCCCCAAGCATGGCAACTAAACCTCCAGATTCTCCTCCCTGCTCTGATCCATGGGTTGATATGAACCATGATGGTAACGTTTCTTTAATTAGTGACTGAACCAAACTCAATCCACCTGATATCCAAACTAAAGAAGCTCCAAGCGACGCTGCAAGCTTGACATGCATCATTGCTGCGGTAAGAGAGACTTGCCCATATCTCATCCCGCATTTGGTCTTCTTTAGTTTTTCCACCGTCTCTTTACATAGCCCATTCTTTGCAATTTCTTTAACAGAATCCATTAAAATAGACAGAATATTCTCTGTCATGAACACAACATCTCTAACAGATCGATGCACTTGCAAGTAGAGAATGCCAGGGGCAACTGGAGAGATGCCACCACAGAAGTGAGAGCCAAAACCATGGCCTAGAAGGGCACCAACACCGCCATTACAGGAAATATGCAGGGGACTGAAACCAAGTGTGGAGGTGAAACATGTCCTCAGTAGCTGAACCACAGCATCACCATTATGGTGGAAGACAGTGCCAGAAGCAGAGAACACAAGAAAGTCGCTCCAGCGCTTTACCTTCTGCGCCCATAAGGCAGCTATGATAGGCATGCATGGCCAGGGACAACCAGCAGCTAGGGCATTCAAGGCTGGGGCAACCACAACAAGGAATCGCTCAGATGCTTTATCAAGTCTATAAGTTATAGTAAGGCTTACTAGGGCAGCTAACGGCAAAGGAAGTGTAGCTGGAGAATTCCCTCCTGCAAGGGGGGCAACAAAAAAAAAAAAAAAATTAAAGGCCTTTGCACCAATTATTTATATATTTATTTGGTTTTCGGGTGAAGTAGGGTGGGCCAATATACAATCAAGTTAATGCAAATTCACATTTAATCCATCTCCACCCCTGGATCTGAATAATTGCATTTCTATGTATAAACATGTGGACAAAAACCCCAAAATTGAAAATTAAAAGAAATTTCATATATATCTTGGTTTTATTTCCTAGGACGTGTTTAAAGAAGCTTGAAAAGGTATTTCATTCACCAGAAAAGAAAGTCACATCCTTACGAAAGAACCCACCATTCTGTTACCAAAAAATTACCTAGAGGAAGGCTTGGGACATCAACACCAGTGGCTGAAAGTATTTTCTTTATCTGTTGCTCAACAGTGGATAAATTTGCTGCAGGGCTAGGCCAATCAGTTCCATTCATAGAAGCTGGTTTCCATATCCCTCGTGTAACTTCTGCTGAGAGGTAGCTGACAATGGTAGCTAAAGATGCAGGTAGAAAATCAGCAAGATCTTTAAGTCCTGTAATAGAGAAGCACGGGCTGAAACATATTAGACATATGAAGGTGAAAAGTAAATTCAGTGGTCATGCATAAAATACAGATTCTCTTAGAACCACAAAAACTTGTCATCCCCTTTTTTTATTCTCAAATCCTCAATGCCTGATATGCTGGTCAAATTCTCTCCACATATTAAGTTTGAATTGATGTAAGAAATGCCTTCTTTTGCAAAGGTACAAACCTGTAGCCAGCTCACGGGGGGATAATCTTCCATGGGCACAGGCTGTCAAAGCAGCTTCAAGTGCAAATGGAGTTGCTTCAAGGATATCCCATGCAGGGACTTGAAGTCTAGCATAAGCTTCCTCAGCTCCAGGGCCAGATGAACTACTACTTCCAGAAGTTGAGGAAGCCAAATACTGAACATTTCTATTTATCCTTCTGAACATCATGTTTAGGATTGCATCAACAAGCTGGTGAACAGGCGTCCCATGTACAAGTCCGGAAAATGTGGAAGCAATACATTCCAGATGTTGACGGTACCCAGCTTTTCAATTTCGGAAAAGAATCAATCATTATGGGTTCTAAAGATATATTTAAGAATTTTGAAAATCTCCTACTTTTGAGACGGTCCCCAGGCGAAGTTCCAAAAGAAGCTAATTGGGAATTCCGTAATAATAAGAGGTACTCAGGGCCCAGTTTGGAGCCCACTGTTGTTTTATCTCCCATCACATTTTCAAGAGGTGGATGATGAAACCTCCATAGTCTCACCAGAAGTGTGAATGCAATGGAAAACACTGCATGCGAAGAAATTTCTTCCCCTGATGGAAGGGTCCATGAAACATTGGGAACACTTGAACCAAAGACCTCACATATAGGCATCAGTGCACCTGCAAGTAGTGGAGCCTGCCCAGAAATATGAAGAACATTAGGTTAGGTATGTAGGCATTGACACTTTCCCTGCATTTTCATGGCTTGCTATCTTTAAACCTTTTAGATTACTTTCTGTCTTCATGCATTCTTCAATGGCTTAAGATGTGAATAAAAACAAAATATTACAACACTCAGAAAGTAATATATATTTAACAAATTCCTTTTTGAAAACATGGTCTGTCAATTCCTTTTTTTTCTTACATTTATTAAATGCTACTCAAACAATGTTAAGAAAGAAAGGTTTCTAGTTAAAATTCAACTCACCAGACCATGCAAGGATAAAATCTGTACGCAATCCACAGATGATATTCCAACAAGAAGAACATGCAAAAGTGGAGCATAATTAATCAAGTGGCTCTCACTCCCAGAGTGATCTGTAGGAACTGGAGGCGACAACAAGTTTATAATGAAAAGCATGGTATGTTCCTGCAAATAACTGAAAAAATTAAAACAAGAATAATTTCAGGGGGATGGAAAGAGAAAGAGAGCAACATGACCTACAAACCATCACCTGTATATTCCAACCACGGACAAGAGATGCTCCACAAAGAATGGTTGCAGCAGATATCTTCTCATCATTAGAGCCACTGAGTGCAATCTCATATACTTTCTCAATCTCTGGTAAACTTCCATCAAATCCATGAGCTTAAATTCAGTTGCCATACCACTTGGTAAATTTACAAAAAAGAGAATCTGATATACCTGGCTTCAGGAAAAAGAATGGTGTAACTGAAGACCAGGTTGTATTAGCAAGTCAGGGAATAGTATCTCTAGTTATTCTATCCACCTAATTTTCTATATATATTCAATGCGACCATGAATTTTCCTTTCGGTTATTAAAAGGATGAAAAATAGTTCAATTTAACAATGTAAATGTATTTTTGAAATATAAACCAGCTCTACAAGTCTCTAGAAAATTCATTACAGGTTGGCAAAATATATAATCATAGTTCTACCATGAAAAAAAAAAAGAAGCTAACCTAACCGAAATTAGCAACTTTACACGGAACACCATAACAAAGATGTACATTTTGATCAACTGAAGAAGCAGAGAAAGGCTTCCTAGTCATAACAAAGATTTCATTCATGTCCTTTTGGAGGGGGGGCAATGGTTATATTTGATAAGAGGAGCATGCACTAATCTTTTTATACTCTACCCCACACAATCACAGCTGAACCCCACCAAACGAGAAAATACAAGTGGCAGCTTACCTGGAGGCTGGAGTTGCCACTAACGTGTTCATCATTGAGGGAGTTAGAGGTGACCCCTTCATCAACGATGACCAGCCAGGCACTTGGCCAAGAACCCCATGAGGTATTTGACTCGAGTGTGCATTGACATAGCCAGGCCAAAAATAGGCTGATGTATCTAATAGTTTTCTCACGATACAAGCCTCAACAATCAGGTGCCTCATGTTTCCGGCTGCAAAATACCATATAATCAAAATTAAAGAAGGATCAGATAACCATGGAGTTAAGTAACTATTGGATATAAAGGCCAATATGGATGAAAACCTAAACATAGCTGTGAATACATAAAGATTAGAGAAAATTAAAAATCGATGTGGTTTATGGAGAACAGAAACTAGTAATGCAAGAATATCAGACCCTCAGAAATGCAGAGAAAACAAATAAATATTGGAAGGAATAGATTAGGTGGTGGTGGAGAGGAAAGCTTGTCAGCAGACTTATCAAACAAGGCAAGACCACTCAGATAATTCAACAAAATAAACTTGCCACAAGGGACCGTTGCTGCACCTATTTTTCAATAAAACCTATTCACATGGGGAAAATTTTGGAAGCTAGGCTCAAATATGCAAAACGCCATGGTGGACCTGGGGATTAACATCACCAGCAGTTTCTGGTTTGTTTTCGAATCTTTGATATTGAAATTGAAATAAAGAAGAATACAGCTGCTTACAGCAGTTAATAGGCATGTCATTCATGCTTATGCTTTCATAATAGCCATTGCCACTGTTGATGCCTGAGATAAACAGCACAGCTTTAGCAGCAGCTTGATTGGCTACTGAACTGACTGACTGAGGTGGAGTCAACAAGCCATCATAATCACCCAGAAACTGTAATGCAGTAATCAGCCCCATGCGACATTTTCCAGGACCCTGTTTCTCTTTCGCTGGATTAGCAGGGTTGTGTTCAGTTTCATCGATCAGTTCTCCCTCTTCTTCCTCAATAATATTAGCCACAGCCAATGTTGTCATGGACAACAACACGCACAAGCAGGTATCAATGCGAGGTACAGGACCCTCACTGGGCTCCCTTTCCTAAAACTCCAGAAATAAATAGACTTGTTACTGGAATAAATCAAAAGAAGTGAATGATTAGCCATATACAAATTTGTCAAAAACGTGTCATAGAATTCCACTAGAACATTGAAGATGATGCATCCTGGTAGCAGATAGCATTTTTTTTTCCTGCACATTAGTTTATTGTGTTGCTTCAATGTAGTCCAGTAAAAAGGCTTAGGAAATGCCTTGGACCAACCAGACCATGTTTCTTTGCTCCTCTATATATACCCACACATTTAGCCTTATTTCAATAACTGTATACTTTACACAAAGTTTATATAGACTAAAATTAAAAGAAACCTGCTGTCTTCTACCAAAGCCTAAAGTTCCCAAATGGCAAAGTAAACAGGTATTAAACAGACAACATAGATCATATTTTCCAAGTTATCTTCCACAGCAATGACCAAAAGAAAATTTGTTTTTACTTTTCATCAAGTTCACATGAATCCTTACCCTCTGAACAAGCCTTAGAGCTGCCATCCATACACCTAGAAAAGTATCATGCCACACAGTACCATTTACAGCTTGCAGAGCTTTTATCAGACCTGCAAAACTAGGCCTGGATCAACAGAACATCTCAGAAGATAAATCACTCCTTATCAGATCAGAAAATATTTAAGCATCAAACTTCAAGTACTTGATTTATACCAGTAAGATTTCCTACTGCACTGATTGGTGATGCTTGTGATTCATTTATAGCATCTTCTAGAAACAGATCAATTGGAAGCCAAAGCACAGACCAATTGGCCCCATGACATTGACCAGCAGCCGATATTAGAGATCCAAAAGACATGACAGCTTGAAAGTCTTGAAGTGATACTTTTTTGCAGTCCTGAGACAAAAGTTTCCGTTTATCAGCCGTCAACTGCAGAAGCATCTCTGGGGTTATATGTTTTGAATTCCTTAAGGCAGTTGAATGTGTTGCAAGCAGTTGAACTCGCTGAATGAACGCACGCCAGTGTGAAGGTCTGCAAGAAATTGAAGAAATATTGACAATGATCATGTTCTTGATAAAGCTTATTTGGTCCAGTTCAGATGGTAGGTTACTCAAAAGGTTTTAGCAAATCGCTTGAGTACACCCGATAGGCTCTTTTCAGGTTGAGCACAACAGATCACTCAATGAATTGCTAGTTTATCTCTACAATCTCTAATCAGAGCAAATCCCAAATTAGATGCACACGCACAAACCAACAAAGACACAGAGATGAGGGCTTACAAGTTTCGGCCTGCCAAGTAGATAATCCTTGCAGTTACTTTATTTTGCAGAAAGTCTCCAATTAGTTCAATAGCCATGGTTGTATTTGCCCTATGGAGCCCCTCATGAGGTCCATTCATCTTGTCACTAAAAGTTTCGTGGCCATCTATTTCCATATCTTGTGAGCTGATTAGCCATCTAGACTTCTTTTCTGAGGTAAGATCTAATAACCTTTCATCATCCAATGATGCATCAAGTAATTGCCACACAATCGAAAACACAAATTCAACTAGAAGAATCCCAGGTTCACACATTTGATGGCTAAATACATGGGAAAGATGAAGAACATCTTCTATTGATTTCATAATCCTGCAATTATTTGCAATATGTTAAAATTTACGAATATCTTATCCAAACTTGCATTAAAAGAAAAAAATCAACAAATTACATTATTAAAATGGACATTTAGAATTTATATGATGGAACTGACTAGGCAATGCAAGCTTCTCGAATGGTGGAAACTATTTCTTCAAAGGACAAGTTCTATCAAATAGGAAAAGAAGAAAGAATTCATTGCTGTCACACAATAAATCATCATTGACACCAAATTTAGCAGATAAGAGCATCTCAAAATGTTCATAGTCGAATTTTTGGCATGGGTTTGTAATTTGCAAACTTCAAAACATTATACATTACAGAAATACCCTGTTTGATAATAACTGCAAGTTATCCTTTGAATTTTAACCGCATAGACCAGCACAACTATAAATTACAAATTGCTTTTAACTTCTTCCGTATGACAATAAGTTTTAAGCAGCTTCATGCAATACTACTTGAATGACACCACTCTCAATTGTGGTAATGTGTTACTATGGTAAACAATTTCTACTTGCAGCGATTATAAAACTAAAGCATAAAAATAATTTAGCTAGATAGCAATCCTCACATGCCCATACCGAGCCACACAACTGAATTAGAGTAAAAGAACATTTTTACTCTAGAGAATAACAATTTAGCATAAAAATTTATGAGCTGTCGCGCTAAACAAAATCTCAAGTTCATGAATCCAAACCCTAATGGGCATTTATAGAAATAAAGAAGCCAACAAAGAAAGGTAATAAGACCAATGAAACTTACTGGGGATAGTTTGGCCCATTGATTTGAGATGCCGATGAAAAGGCGTGCCTCTTAACCAGTTCCATATAAAGCCTATACGCAGCTGGGTGACGCTGTCTATTTGGAATCACCCTGTAGCAAAATAACAAAATCAAAATTAACACAAATAAACGAGCTATAAAGCTTATTAATTAGTGGTAGCTATATCCTTAATACTAAAGTAAACATCAGCCGGCAAAATTCAAACACTCAATTGTTCCAAGAAAGCGTACTCCGAACGAAATTACAAATGTAAACAGAGACAGTTATATAGTAGCATGTATATGTGAATGAAGTAGCAAGCAAAAGAACAACGTACTTAGTAGAGAGAAGAGCGAGAACAAGCAAAGGAGGAGCGATCCTAACGGCCAAAGCCTTCTCGAGGAATTTCCACGTGATCGGCACGTGATTATCGAAGCAGATGTAAGAGACGAGCAGGTGAGCCAGGTCCGTGGACGGCAAGGATACTCCAGCTGAACTGAGACTAGAACTGAGCTGAATCGCCCAGAGGAGTGGGTCAATGTTCTTGTCCTGCGCCGACTTGATGAGTTCGAGTACCGAGTCCCATAGAGTATGTTGACTGAGCTGGAGGGGCACCGACATGACGCTCCCTTTTCTCCTCCTTATTAAAAATCAGAGATAATTGTAGAAATATGAAAAGGGAGAGAGGGAGGGGAGATTTCCCGCAAGGAAGAAGAAGAAAAGAGAAAAATGAATATGAATGAAGTAGTAGAGCTGTTGGGTTAAGGAATATGTCGGTCTCTTAAAAAAGCAAAAGTCAAGTTCAACATCTTATATTGGATTTGGACGTATGTTTAACCACTGTGGGATCTTCATCTTTACTCACTTGGACCCTTATCAACTTGTCCATTATTTGGGTTAAATTAATCACTCTCTTGAACTCACCAGAACTTAAGATGTTGCCATTATTCTTCTTAATTCCTAGTAAGTTTGACCCTTTCTTTTTTCCACCATCAACCAATACATTCCCAAAATACTACGAAAGGCCATAGTAAATGGTGGCCATTTTAGTTGATGCCGGAGAAAATTGGTCACCCTGTTTATTCTTTTTTCTTTAAAAAGAAAAAGATAAAAGATTGCCTCAAATAGAAACTTTGCATTATATTAGAAAAGCTGCACATAAGATGGGAAGACAACTATTCAAGAACCCATTTCCATATAGCTCCAATTCCTTTTCCACAACTGTTCTTCAATCATTCATATTTCTAAAAGCAGCAAAAGCTAGCCATTGGATGAATAACCTCTGGCTATTGCTCTTAATTCTTAAGCCTACAAGCTTATAATACAATGACATTTGAACTAAGAAAGTTCTAAAAAGGATCTAACAAGAAACCAAAGTACAAAAATAATTTCCTGATCTAGGCCAGTGATCTTGCAAAACCTCTCTTGACGTCAATGGACAATGTTAGGTATCTGATTATGAGATTGTTTTTTGCTAATAATCCATCTGCCACTACATTGGAGTTTTGACCGTCTTGCCATGGAGGAAAACACAAGTCACCAACTGTCAGCATTTTATACTTCATTTAGCAGTTCCTGTAACACTCAGATAGGTTGCTTCCTTGAGTTCAGGCACCAACATCTGTAATCTGATCTTGAGATATTGTATAGCTCATCAGGGGTCATGCCCTCAAGTTCCCTGTCTTTCCAGGAACCAAAGCTTCTACAGGTACTTTGCATTCCTGATCCTTCCACCACGTGATCTTGCGATCGCATTCTTTTGTACAGTCTCATAACGGAGACACAATCTTCATATGGAGCATGTACCCCTGACTGAATACTATATCTGTAAAGCAAAATTTTCACCATAACAAACAAGTGATGCTCTTAATGTAGATTGCATAAGATTAGAAGTTAGAACAGGTAAAAATGATGAGTACAATATTTGTCAGGAACTACAATTTTTAGTAAAACAGAAGAGTAAACAGCTCCCGATAAAGGAAAAAGTAAGATGTTTGCCAAACTCTTCAGAAATTTAATCCATTTAGCTGCACAGAGAAAGAGGAAGCCAAAAAAAACAGCTACGAGGAAGTGAATTGGTTTTTATTTGCATGGCTCTTCCTCTTTATCAAATTTTACTTGCTTCCCCAATATCCCCTTATTCTATTCTGATTGAGATATTGCTGCAGTACACAAGCAAATGTCAAAATTTGCTTTTAGGCATTTTACTTGGTTTTTGGAACAAACAGAGTGAACTATTGCCAATACAGTTGCAAAGAGGAATTAAATCAGATAATCTTAACAGGAAGATAAAAAAGAAAAAAGAAATAACAAACCCAAATTCTAAAACAATTCAACATTGCAATAAGGATGAACCAGGATAGAAGATTAACTACCCTAAAAATGCTTTTGTGAGGTACTTCAGGGAGTGGCTAACCAAATTAGTCTTCATTAATGGTCAATAGTTCGCTGTATCCCTGCATAGAAGGTTCTTCACAGAAAGATCTTTAGTTTACAAAAAATAAAATTTAAAACATCCTTTTAAAAAGTGCTTACCATGTCAAAATCTATCTTCGTGTCAAGTCAGAGAGACAAATGGGGACAAAATGCAAACAAAATGTACTAGCAATGCATCTGAATTCAGATATATACTTGGAATAAGTAAGCAAATGGAAGGATTAAATTAATCAGCTCTGGAGCTAAAAGTTTAGTGGAGAATATGAAACTCTTTCTTTGCATAGCACAAAGAAGCCAATGTTAACTTGCAGAAGAACTTACATCAAAGAGAAGCATGTTCTGGCAATTAAAAAATTACCAAACACCTATGGTGTTTGAACAGATAATTATCATGCAAACACAACCACCGACTACCTATGTGATAATCGATCAGCTATGCAAGTAGATGTGATTGATTGTATCTTAGAAGCAGAGACTAGACAGTAACATTGGCCACAACAAAACCAAGAAATTCTAGAATCCCAACAGTAGCTTCTATGCAAAGAAAAGTAGTTCATTTCAATAATACGGCTATTATTGGATTAAAAAGATAAACAAAGCCTTCACTTTAAGGATTCTACAATTCCATGACCATGGTTCTCTTACTATGGTTTAACCATATGGTTGTTTCCACCCACATCCAGGGATTTTTCATTCAAATTCATTATTTTCTAGGATAAATTAAAAAAGCTAAGTTCATTAACAAAGCTAAGCTAGCATAACAGAATAATGTACCTCACCAAATGATCAGGATAGAACATTTTCAAGCATTCTAAATCATGGTCCAAGGAATGGACCACCAGAAGCCTAGCCTTTCCACCATCCAGTCTCCCTTTTCCAACAGATTCCCCATTGTATAGGACATCCAAAATTTTGTTTTGCACTTCCTTGAGTGGCATGGCATCTCTTAGATGCTCCTCAGTTAACCCAGTTACTTCATATCTTAAAAGCATTGACGTGTTGAAAATCAGGCCAATGCCCAAGGATACTGTTTCTCTCTTTATTGTGCTTTAAAGAAATGAACGGAAGCATAACATTACAACTACCTGTAATTTGTTACAGGAATTTGAGGCTGAACATAAGTGTTGAAAATTATATTTTCATCTTCATCAATAAGGCATACCCTAGCACAAAGGTCCAGCGATCCATCACTTCCGCCGCCAACCATCTCACAGTCGATTGCAACGGCTTGCTGCCCTTTACTATTGCATGTTTCAGCTATTGATCCTGAAATATAAATATGTGATTCGATGCAATTTGGTATCTTTTTTACCTGCATTACAAACAACCATTAAAAACCATAACCCAACACTATGGGTAAGTACTGGTAACAATTTTCATTAATCAACCATTCAACGGGAAAAACAAACCAAAAGCTGTATGAGAGATTCAAAAGATTTGAAGTGTTTATGGCACACCGCGCATCTAGGCTGATGAACAGAGTGGTATGAGATTCCCATGTGCTCAACCAGATGTTCCTTTTTCTTATATTGCTTGTAGCATGCAGAGCATTTGTACCTGAAATAAATGCAGGATTTTCAAATACCCATTTAAACCAAGCCAAGAAATTATATTTCCAGAATCAAGTCGAAGAAAGTTCAAATGCATAATAAGGAGCAGGAATTACATTTCTTTTCAAAAGAAAAAAAATTTAAAATTTTTAAAAAAATAACTCCAGGAGCCTTTAAAGTTTTAACTTTTAAATGTCCAAATATTGTTTGATGGACAAATGTGTATTAGATGGTGTATGGTTGTGCATCATGGTGTATGGTTTACATGCACAATCATGTCCTATTACAACTTTATGATAAATTAATTAATAGCACTATGCATGATAGATGACAACCGTATATCTAGCACGTCATCGTAATGTAAGACGGGGTAGTAACAAGATTGAACATGCTGCATTCACCATAACCCAAAAAAAAAAAAAAAAACAACAACAACAAAAAGTAACGTAAAGGAGCTGAAATGATCATAATGCCCTTTACAAACTCCGCAAAAACTAGAACAGAAAAGCTGCAATTGTGTAACAAGTGTAAATCGCCAACTTTCCAGTACTGATTGTGAAACCCAAAAGCCAAAAAAACAGAAAGCTTAAACATTTAAGCAGATAATCTGCATATGCCTTATAATGTATTCTCAACAAGAAATGTAATTGTTTCTACGAAAATTTTGAATAGGATGGAACGGACCACAGCTTAAACTTTATCGTCCAACACTCTTCTGCAACTAAGCACAGCCACTGGGAAAACTGAGCGGAAAAAAAGATAGCCACTTGCAAACATAAATAAATTAAACAAACACCAGGCAAAAAAAAACAATCTTTACTTTCCCACTTTTTCCTGCAAGCCAAGCATTTTCAGACAGAAGACAGACCTCGTGGTAAAGGTTTTTGTGGGTAGAACAAACCCGGAATCCATGAGATCGGCTATATTTGGGTGGAAATAATGTATTTTTTTACGGCGATTGTCACAGGAAAGAAAAATCATGGCCGAGGACTCGCAACACAACGAAAATTGAAACTTAACATGGGCGATTCGGGTTTGTAGGGTTTTACTTACATTCAATCGGGTTTTACTTACATTCAATCGAAAAAAAAGGAGAAGAAGTTGCCAATAGCCGAAACCGGAGTTTTTAAAGTTGGACTTTAGAGTAGAGTAAATGGAAAAGGGAACTTATGGAAACAAAATTAATCGTATTTGTTATATCGATAAAGAAGAGCGAAATTTAAATTTATTAGTATTTTAAGAATTCCTTTCCAAAACTCAACAAACAAACACTCAATATATATATATTTCTATTTTTAATCTTATTTTTCACTAAAAATAAGATAATTAATATAATTAAAATATATAATTTTAAATAATTAATAAAATGATGTTTTTGTAAAGTACAGTGAGCATTTTACAAAATTAATAGTGATTAGTCATTTTTTGCCTATGAAAAAAAAAATTAAAAGCACACTTAAAATGGCAAGGAGACTGAGAGGATTAAACAAGCACAGATTAATAAAATAATTTTGAATGTAAAAATATACGACAGGAATAGAATACAGTTAAAAACATGTATTTTTGAGTTTGACGTTAAGGCTATTCTCTCCATTTTTGTCTTCTTTATGAAAATATTAAATTTAGGTAATTAACCGGAGAATTCAATATCGAGGTTGACACATTACTTGCAGAAGTTGATGAGGAACTTGTCAATAACGATGTTTCGCATCATATAAATATTAGTATGAAGAATAATGAAGAAACTGTGAAGGAGGAATGGGTTCGAAATTCCATTGCAATTGCGTCCATATTTGAAGTGTTTTGAATTAAGCGGACAAATCTTTTTGCTTTTATTTGGTTAAATTTCTATGTTAAAGTTACTGTGTTTGTTTGTTCATTGATATCGATTGAAGTAACTTAGTATTTTGTGGCTACGTAACTTGCATTTATATTTGACTATGAGTGTGACAAAGAAGGGCAAAGCATTATTAATGCAAATGCTTCTGATGGAAATGTGATATGCATACCATCGCTTTCTATTACGTTTTTGGTGGCTTCCCATAAAATTTATTTGAAGAAATTGAATTATTGAACAAGTATTCTTTAACAATTGGCTGATAAAAAGTCAATTTCTGAAATTTAGAGCAATGTTTATTCACTTCTCTCGTTTCATTCTGCATGAAATCCTAATATTTCTTCCACTTCGTTATAAATCATAATGAATTTTCTTAACTAAGGGTGAAATAGAACCCCATTGTCTGGTATATCATTTGATTAATTCCACTTAAAGGAACGCCCTCATCAGGATCCAATAAATTACAAGCAATGAGATACAAATACAAATTGGCACTTCCGCAAGATGTCGGTCTCTATACTGACAGACTTGCAGCCAAATATTTGATATTTGTTTTCGGGAAATTGTTTGAAATGGAAGTGTAGCTTTCATTCTTCAATATTCACTTAAGTTTCACCAAGACAAACCTACAACATCTGGAATGTCAAGCTTTGTCTAAACTAACACAGTTACATCAGAAGTTCATACCAATACAAGAAACACTCCACATGAGTCTCAACCTCCTCGAGCTTCTCTTCTTGTAGCATCGTGAAGCAGATCAATGTCAACACCCTCCGGAGACAATTGAACATACCTAACCACTGACCCCCTGATGAAACAGTTCCTCACTGAAAGCTGTTACAGAAAACAAATCCATCATTAGTTCCACCCTGCAAATAAAGTCTGGATGATAGAGTAAAAACACAGCTATCAAACAAAGTATGTAAGCTAACCCCAAATTGCACAAGTAAATCTGGTTGTGGAGAAGTAGCAATCAGTTCAGTGGACACCATGACCAAAGCCATACACAAGCAAAATAGTGATATCCATGTAATGATGTCAATAATTCCAAATAGCTGATGACAATATTAGGCTTTTTGTTCCCAAACACTGGAGAGCATACACGGACTCCACAAGCACATCACAAGTATGTCCGTGAATTTATACAATAAACACATGATATGACGTTAGCTTTGAATATCCATGCATCATACATCTATACATCAAAATGTGCATGCACATACATGAATAATGCATATGACAAGAACTGGTTTTTGGCTGAAAAGCACCAACTCATTGAAGGTACGAGCATTTCTTATTGCTTGACTAAATGCATCTTAGAGAACGTGCAAGGAAACTGGCACATAGATAGCAGCATCATTAATGACTCGAGAAATTCAACTCACACAAAAGCAGTTCTGACACAGAATAATTTGCACCTATGAAAAATCAGATACTTAAAACTAGATTGAAAAGAATAGGAAGCAAAAACTTGGCAAGAACCAGAGCACACGCCAGAGAAGAAAACACACTATTTTACAATCTAGCTCGGACGACAATCAATAAAAGAGAAGGCGATAAGCCAAGTGCAATAAAAATTAGATTAAATGCCCCCAAAAACGCCCAAGCACACTACCACAGGGCTGCTACAACATGGAATCCCAAATAATAAAAACCATAAACGATAGGGGCATGACTGTGCTTGAATCTTTAATAAACATCCCCTAAATTGGCAGAGTATAATATATCCAATAAAGAATAAAACAGAAACTGAAAAAAGTTTGGAATAGACGTCCTATAAGAGTGGAAATCAACTCAATACATTCAAAACGGCATCACTCCCAGAGACATTTACTTTGAATACTAGACCCCCAACTGCACGTGGCACTTACGGGTACCTACAGCATTCCATCAGCGTGTTTATCACATACAGCCAAGGAGCACCAAGATTATGATACGGAGGAAATAGAAAACCAGAAATAGCCACCGAACTGAACCAAGTTTCCAGCAATTTATCATAAGCCAAACTCAAAAGTCTCTAATGATCAGCGAAAGATCATGAAGGAAACGCAAGATGACTGAGACCTTTTAAACATTCCAAAGAGACCAAATGTTTAAGCTTTACACAATGTAAACCCTAACTCCCGTACCAAGGATACAAAGGCTTACACATGACATAACCGTAACCCGACTCTCCAATCCCAGAAAGACCTAAATTGAAATTCCCAGAAAATTAATCTAATCACAAATTCACAATGAATCCAAGAGAAACAAAGAAAAATGGAGGAGAGGATACCATGTGAGGATACTTGTCTTGATCGACAACACGGGTGTTCTCAAGCTTGATATTGAGGTACTGATCTACAGAGTGAAGTGTTCCTCTGATTGCCAAATCGTTTTTAAGTTCCACTGTCACTTCCCTCCCCACCAAGTCCTTGAAATACGAAAAGAACAGCTACAAACAATCCACCCAAAGAACCCAACAATTTAATTCAGTAAAGATGCTGGGAAATTCTACCGAAACATCAAATAGAATACAATTAACAAGAAAAAAAATATAATAACAATTACCATATTTTCTTGATCGAAGCGAGAGAGGAGATTTTAACAAACACAGTCCTTCTTTGTCTATTCCTCTCTCGGGTAATGGCCAACTCTCTCCCGGCATAAACAACAAAAGGAGGTTGAGGTGCTGATGGAACGTTGAATGACCTAATTTTTGCTTCAATTTACCAATATACCCTACACTTCCCCGTGACGCTGCAGACGCCGCGGCCAAACCCGGAAATACCTACCAATGTGTTCAATTTAATTTTAGTAACAATATTTTTTGAATTATTAAACTATTTTTGTAAACACAGTTGATTTTATTAAACTAATATATTACGATTACAATCATATTTTTGATTATTAATCACTAATACTGATCTTAACTATCCTGATTGTACAATATCGACTGGTCATTTACCAAGTTGCAAGTAAGATGCTCCAATTCCGGAACTTAGAAGAGTCCAATGAAATATTATGGATGAATGATCAATTTATACATACATATAATATAAGAGAGAGAGAGAGATTGCTAATTGCAAATGTTCATTGCAAAGGGGAACTGAACATGTAAAGTAAAATGAAGCTTGAAATTAATAAACACATGATGTCCATAACATCCTCGATTGTTTTTCAACGTATCTCAGCGGGAAAATGTTCGCAGAGCAAGCACAAGCACAAGCACAACCACCCAGATCAATTATCCAACAAATGTAAAAGGAGACACGTCAAGCCAAAATAAAAAATGACAGAGACCGAAAGAAAGAAATGGAAAAAGAAAGAAGCAATGCTAACACACCAAAACCTTTACATGGCAAGCCAACACCCAATGAACAACTACCTATTACATTTCATACAAACTAAATGAAAAATCTTTTCGACTCCTACAATTTGTTTCTTTGATTTCTTTTGCTACAAAGAAAGCAAATGAAAGTTGTTCTTCCTCTACAGCCTTTGCTTGACCCGTCTGCCGTTGAGGTCGCTGCCGTCTAGAATAGCTTCATTCCCATGCCTACATACAATTACACTGTGTTCGCCCACTTTAGCCACGTACTCTAGCAATTCGGTTAGGACAGGGGGGCAGCTTTCCTTCAAATATTCAAAACCGTCTGTTTGCATCACGGCTGGAAGACAAAAAAGTGACATTCGTCAGCTAGTGATCGCACAAGACCACTAGAAACATATAGTTCTACTTCAAATTAACCTCAAACAATTTAAAGGTCCTAACTACCATTGGATTCCCCACATAGGCAACGTCCTTTAGCTCTCATCCTAGAAGGTGAATTCATGAATGCCTTTGTGCTAAAAAAAATAATAAAAAAGAGAACAAAAGAATAAACATAGCCAATTGGCACAAAATGTGAAGCTTGAAGCCCACTAACGAGCTTCTTTCATGGCATGATCAAATATTGATTTCTCAATACTACAGCAAAAAGTATAGTAATCCATGTTTTAAAAATAGATGTTTCAATGCAACAAGAAGGTTCAACAAGACCCTGAAAATGGGTGGAAAACTTTTCCTTAGAATGAATTTGTTTTTCATCTCCTCAATAGTCTGAAGATTTAAGCTTCCTCACAAATCTATGATCCATCCCAAAGCCAAAATAGAACAAGCTCAAAGGATCACGAAGTGAACACTGCAAATTTGAGCACCATTTAGTTTGCTAACCGATAATTGTTGGCATTTTTTTTGGGAGGGGTTGACCACACAATCTGTTTTATTATAGTTATTAAACAATTCTACAAGGTAAAAGTCAAACTAAATAATGCTTTAATTTTCAATATCACTAAGATCCCTAAGCTGGATAAGTTTTGCATGCAGCTTTGGAGTCAAGCTACAGAATCACTCAATTTAACAAGTTAAATCAAAAAAGAAAAAATAAGAATCATATTGATATGTCAATGCATTGGGTAGTTTGAAAAAGCTGCTGACCTCTCAAATTTTCAGGCGTTGCAATGAACTTAAGACATACAGCCTTCAGCTGGAAACAGTGATGCTGCTCTGCTAAGGCAAGGGTAGTTGCCACAGTGTTTATGGCAACATCCTCACAGAGGTTGGCCTCACAAATAAGTCTCAGCCTGTCCAGCCCATATCTGTCAGCTGCTGCAAGCAGGTGCTGAGACATCAAAGTTGATGCCCATTTTGAATTCAAACCCGTAAGCTCCTCCAGATCAGGTAGTGAATCCCAGTATATAAAACGAAGTAGAGCCTGCAATGTGAAAGGGGAGAAATCAGGGCATCTAGTCAGCTATGGTTTACCTTATTGTGTAGATTGCTAGGTTGCATGGACATGGCCACTTGGTAGGGGCAACTTAAAAGAAATGTTAAAAGTAACAACTCGCACATTTGTAAGCTGAACAAAGAGAATGAAGTGAACACTTCAAAAAAAAAAAAGGCAATTAAATACAGTTACATAAAAATAAAACAAAACTGTTTTGCATTATGAAGAGCGCACCCAGTAAAAACTTCAATGCAAAATACTATATTTTATTCAAATATACAAAAACATGTGTTGTGCTGCTTTTGCACAAACAAATAGCAGAAAACAATATTAATATCACCAAAAGTCTGGGAAACAAAAAGTGAATGTAGTATCAGATGGCCAATAGAAAATGATAAAATATTAAACCTTAAAAACTGGAGCCTCGACGTCTTCAACCTTTATTAACTGGGTATTTTGATCCTTCATTGGACCAAAGAGTTGGGCCCTGAATACAGGTGAACGAGCAGCAAGTACCAGTTTATGGGCAGCAAAAAATTCTCCATCAACTTCAAAATTTACATCAGTTCCCTTTCCACTTTCCAATAGTTGTCCAAAATGCTGGCCAATGTTAGAAGGCAGTACTGCTATAGAGTAAGTTTTAGGACCCTTTGTGTGTGATTTAACAACACCAACACTGCAGTGAACTTGGAGGCAATCATCTTTGAGGTAGTCTGATGACTCTAGAAGAGTTCTTTTGAAAAACCGTTTGTATCCCCTGCAACATAAAACATTTAATACTATTACATTTTTCTCAAAACTGGCAAATAACCTATTAATTAGAACTCTATGGAACAAATACAGTTCTCAATAGAAGTGACAAATACAACTGTTTAATTAGAAAGCTTTGGAACAAATGCAGTTCTCAATAAACAGAATCAGATAAAAGAGGTATATGTTTAGCTGCCAGAAGAACAGAAAACTAAACCAAAAAGATAAACCCAAAGAATTTGCCATTGAATAATCTTGTAATAGATTGCATGAATAAGAATCCAGCAAAATCATGTATAGACGAAATGCATAGCCCACATAAAACCAATAACTCATTATCATTAAAGAGCCATGCAACTAAAGTTTTCATGCAGACAAATCACAATGCAGAATGGAGATCCTAATATTAGATGATGAGCAGATGGAAGGCCTCTCCTTGGCAAAGAAGACACAGGCAACCACAACGTCAACTGGTTGTAAGAGAGATCCAAATAAACTCACAACGGTGATGAACAAATGGAAAGCCTCTGGGGCACTGACATAACAGAAAAAAAATTCCTTCCAATGTGCACATTTATCTCCATATCAACATTTGACAGGTGTAGAGGGAAACAAAAAATAACTTCTGAAAATGAAATTGACAACGTTAACTATATTATGAACTTAATTATTCGCACATAATGTAAATTATCGTCACCTTGGACCAACAATTCCATTGCCCTTGAATCTCAGAATCAAATTAAAGGTCATCATCCACAATTAACCCAAGAACGATTTTCTGATTATGATAAGCTTCCAAAATCACAAGTCCAACCTCAATTTCACCATCTCGTCCTCTCAGAAGAAAAATATTTGAGATCAAGTAAATAAAAACGAAATCTTTAATTATTCAGGAATCTCAACAATCCCATCACAAATCACATCATCCCCAACGAGGCCGCCAAATCAAACTAACAATATAGTAATTAATCAGCAAAAACATCCAGTTAAAATCATTAATTTAGAAAACTGACCACATGCTACCGCGATATTTAAGCGTGTAAGGCCCACTCTCAAGCGTCCTCCCAAAATGGCTATGGACCTTATGCCTCTCCTTCCCACTCTGATCCAAAAGCGTCAACTCGAAAAGCGCTCTGACATCAGTCCCTTCGCTCGCCAACGCTATAAACAGTGAGACATACGTGGCATTATCCTCCGCGCTCTTCCCATCGGGATAGAAATAAATCGCCCAAGAATAACCCCCGACATTAAAAGTATCAGAAGCGATATACTTCCCGATCCCCAATCCTTTCGATAAAGAATACCCCGTGATCTTGAACTGGTGGGACCCATTGATGGTTTCCGTGACGGAAGTGGAGGTAGTCGACGAATTAGAGGACGACGATGAGGAAGATGAAGAGGGCCTGGTGTATTCTCTTAGAATCCTTCCCATGCCCTCAAATTAGAACACTTCCCCCACCTCCCTTCCGAAACTTATGCAAGATTCTCGAGAAAATAATGGAAAATCTTCCAGGGGGTTAAGGAATGGATTCGGTTATTATGAATTGAATTAAAGAATTTATGATCCAGGGTTTCGAGGAGGAAAAAAAATTAAAAAAAAAATTATGATGCGAAAGTTATGACAGGAAATGATGGGGTATGGGTGATTATAATTGATGGGTTTGTTTATTTATTAATAATAATTATACATAGGCGGCGCAGAGAAAGAGAGAATTATTGGGTACTTTTTGGTAAATGTGTGTGTGGGGGTGTAATGTAACCGACTTGACGTCGTCCTTGCGAGGTTAAAGTTATTTTGGTAAATTCAGCTGTTTGGGCCGCCGCCCTTCCTTTCCATACCAATAGTTAAACTGAGTAAAACAATTATTCTGTTATTTTTTATTAATTATTTTTAAATAAAATTTAAATTTTATTTATCTATAATTTTTAACTTTTTAATATAATTTAATTTATTTTTTTAATAAAATTAAGATCAATTAAATTTAATATTTTAATATTAATTACGTAATTTAATACTAAAATTAAATTTATTTATTATTTTTTAATTTTAATAAAAATAATTAATAAAAAAACGAAGAAAGTACATGATAAATTTAAAATCTTATAATTATATTTAATCCATGGCATATATATTCATGTGAAAGGAAAAATAATATCAGTATAAAATTTATAATAACTTATTAATAAGGAATACATAAAATAAATAATTAGACAAATTTATTTAAAATGCTGTCCTCGCTTCTTTATGTAAACCATCATATTGGTTGGAGTTTAGGATCATTAATATGCTTCTCAAAAGGAAGTTATTTAAATTTTCCTTTCATCGTAAGTTTTTCTCTCTACTTCAAAGGATAATTTTAACACACTTCATTCAAATAATAATTTAAAAAAACGTTTACAATTTTGCACTGGTTAAAAATTCTTGAAAAAGTGCATTTAGAATAAATTATCGAACAGTAACACAATCTAAAAGTATTTTTTAATTTAAATATCTTTAAAAAAATGTACACATCATTCATTCTAACATATCAAATTGGACACATTCGAATTGAAATTTCTCATCGTGGAAAGGTGCAATTATATATTGCAAAATCGGGTGATCATAGATCAATCAATAGTTTCATTAACAATTTTATTAATTAATTCATTAATTTCGATTAACAGTTATATCAATCTCGATTTTTAACTCGATTTATCGATTAACTATTATAAAATTTTAACATATAAATTTAATAAAATTATACAATTTGTAATATTATTTTTAATAGTTAAAATGATTTGAAAATGAAAAAATACAAATTAAATATAATATTCATTAAAATAATCAAAATAAAATAAAATTTTAATAATTTATTATAAGAATTAAATATATTTAATATTAAACTAACAATAGAATATTAATTATGCACATATAATAATAATAATAATAATAATAATAATAATAATAATAAACTAATTTTAATATTTATTTACTAAAAATATGTATTACAATAATATTATTGAAAATTATATATCATGATATTTATAAATTATAAAAATATTAAAAAATATAATTGTAAAATTTAAAATATAATTTATAAAATGTGTATAGATCAGTTAATAGTTAGTCAATGATTAACGGCTGATTTTTAAAAATAAAAATTATAAATTTAAATGTTCAGTTCGGTTAATCTAAAATTTGATTCAGTTACTATAGTTTTTTATTTAATCAAACTTTTAATTTTTTTCTCATCCATATTGCAAAATCAAATAGGCAAATTTTTGGACAATAGCAAAATTTATACTTTCAATAGATGGGAACAATAAAACAAAATATTAATAAAATTATTCCATCTCAAAAAAAATAAAAGATATATATAAATTTATGTAGAAAAAATTAGAAATTGGAAAGAAAGATAAAAAAAAATTATAAAACTAAAAAAGTAATTCACATCTATTTGGATGCAATATTTTCTTTAAAATTTATAAATTGGAATAATATATTACTTTAAAATCAATAAATTTATTATTTTAATTATTTTTCGTACTGACGTGCCATAAGTATGACATGTTAATAAATGCTAAATTGCTTCGGTTTATAATTTTTAGGGATTAAACTACTTTTTTGAAATATTTTAGAGGATTTTTTGCACTTTAAATCTTATTGTGTGATATTTTTTGCATAATTTTAATAATAAGTCAGCATTCAACTGACATAAATAATAAAAATAACGGATTCATCAGTTTTGAAATAATATTATTTTAATTTATAAATTTTAAAAGGTATTGTAACAAAATAAATATTGAAAATTTATTATTATTTTTTTTATCAAATTTGAAGAGAGAAATTTTACCCTTCGCCAATATAATTTCATGTTACAACTTATTTCTAGAAATTCATAATACTTATTCATTTATCAATTTAACTTGATTTTCAATTAGAAATGCGACTCCTGCGTGTGGTGTGCCTAGATTTTTATTTTATTCCTCTCCCTATTTTGCATAGCCAGCCAAATCTGAACGTCAAAGTTCATGCGCCTACCAAAATCCAACGGCATATACGAACCATGGAAGATGAAGAAGCAAAGTAAACAAACCTGAATTCCCAGAGTACGTCCAAAAACGTAACAAGCAGAGCCTTTTGTCCATTTCAGCCCCACAGCCTGGAATCTCAAGGCTGAGGTTCTCTGCCACAGATATCAGAAAATTCTCGATCAAACAATTGGGGAGTATAAATCTAAATCCTTTCATATTTCTTTATGGCTACCACTCAAATAAAATTGAAATTAGAGAAAATGATTCCCTTTCGAGGTCCATTAGATGGATAAGTTTACGGTGCTGTGAGAGGATTTGGCATCATAAACTTTTAGTTTTCTGAGCTGTGTTTTCTCTCCGAGAAACGATGATGAAGACTTGTTTAATGGTTTCTCATGGGCTCCCTCCTAATCCTGAGCTAGTCTTTTACCAGGAGCAGAACAGGGTCATCAAGGTACTATTTATTTTTTTCATTTATATTTTTATGCTGTGTTTTAATTTAATTTTGTGCATCTTTCTTTCTGAGTTGAATTTAATTTACCTACTAATTTGGGTTTCTCTTTTGAGTTTTCTATTTGTATTTCGATAATGATTCTCCTCTCCAAAGTTTTATTCATTGAGGTCTTTATTTTATTGATTGTGATTCTTTTGATAATATGCGAAGGAAGACGAGTTTAAATCAATAACTAAACGGATGATGCTATGTTATTTGGTGGATGTTCATGCCTATGGCTTCTTAGTTTAATTGTATTTATTGTGCTTTTTATTTGTTACAAATGATGCACTGACCATTTATGATGATGTTGTTTGAAAGTGGAGACTAGTGATAGTAAAGATGCTACTAACCATTTATGATTTTGTACCAAACTATGCAATCTGCCTGTGACTAGCAGGTGATTACTGCTAATTTTAAGGGGTTTGTCAACGTGCAAGGGTAAGAGTCTTGACCTGCAGCTAAGAAGCTGCAGGATGTCTCGATTAGGGTTCCGTGATCCCCACTCCCACGGGCATATCTTGGTAAATGATCTTTCTGATTACAGCTAATTCTGGTGACGCTCTGTAATTGTTGCATAGCTTGCTTTACTTAATGATTTTTTATGATTGATGTGTCTTATGTGTCATCTGTAAATTATTCTTGAATTATACCTGAGATGTTTAATTCGTTCACTTCATATAAAAAGTGCTGAAGCTTATCTAGCTAATTTATCATCTTAGGAAAGCAGTTGAATTAAATGTGTCTTTCACAATTAATAAGTCATAATGAAATGGTTGTAACTTCTTGCTCTATGGAATTTGATTATGCTGTGCCTTTTCGATAGTAAACGATTGTCAAATCTTTGGTTGATGCAGGACTGCCCACCCTATTTTCCAAGTCATGGACAAAGACATGAGATAAAAAGACCAAACTCTCTTAGTCTGGGGCCACATCAGCATGGGGAACCATGGAGACCAATGAGTGGTTTTTCTGAGTGTAATCAACTTGCAAAGATTGACTCAGCAGTGGGGAGGCCTGTACTCATTGATGTGCAAGGTTTGTCACTTATCGGACTGTTTGTTTAATGGTGTATGTCATGAAAGGCAATGCTAGATCATGTATTTTAAGTTGAGCAACTTATGATGACATAAAATACTGATGAAGAATAGATTTCCAGATTCTAATAAGCGTGCATATGCATCTGAAGGATGATTTATGACATATTTTAATAGAGCCTAAGTGGATTTTAGCAACCTTGAATGTTAATGCCAATTTCGATCAGTGTAAGATTATCAAATGCCCTTTATTATGGTAGGCTGTAGACAACAATAATACTAATTTGAGATACTTCTAGTACAGTTGATAGTTCACATTGGCATGGTGGCTTGTGCTGCCTGCCTGCTTTATGCATGTCTTTCATGAAACATAGCTATTTCTGTTTATACTTACACAATACTTGGGTATTCATACCGGTCTTTCTGTTTTGCTGGCAGACACTTACCCAGACTTGGTACTCTTTAGCTTTGGGATAGCAGAACAATGCACAAAACATGAGAAAATCTTGAAGTTTCTCACATCTGGATCAAGTGAATTAGAAAAAGGTGGATTGGATTTATCTTTACTCTCTGGTTTAATGGGTCTTCAGCTGTCAACATTGGATGTGCATCAGCAGCTGTGTGCTCCTCTTATTTATCCAAGTGGTAAAAGTGATACCCCAAAGCCTTTAGTGGACCTTGTGGGAGATTTGGCCCGTAGTTCTAAACTCATAGTTCAACCAGATGGTCGAGTATTCTTCACTGGCAGTGGGAAAGAAATGAAGGATATCCTCTCTATTGTCGCTGAATTTTACTTGTCAAGGAACTCATCTTTGTGGACAAAGCAATCAGCAGTTGTTCCCCACTTTAGCTGGTATGGATGCTTAGATCTGTTTGATTTAAATCAGAAGCATATGCTGCTTACATCTGCTAGTTAATGCGCATTTAAGCCTTTAAACACCTTGAATCATTTTTAGGTCTCCTTTTTTCTTTCTCAGTATGTTCAACAGCATATTATTGGATAAATTATGATGGCTGTTTTTATTGAGGATACGGCCTTGGCACTTCAATATGATTTGTGAGGCAGTTAAGTTGCCTGAAAATTTTGATCACCGGGTAAATTCTATAGTTTACATCAATTCCAGATAAAAAGCATTCTTCCTTCAATCCTTCGATTAGATATTTTCTCATGTTTGCCATGTTTTAAACATGCATAATTTCCATGGTCCCTAATTAGCAATAGGCTGTAGCATTTTGTCTTGTGGACTAAAAATAGTGATTTTCCTTAAAGCAGCAAACTTTAAAAAATGATGATAACAGAATCTTGATCTTGAAAGCCTAGGCTTCTATCAATTTGATTTTGGAGATGTCTAATTTCTAATAAGAAATTTTTATGACTTGGAGGTTTTTTTTTTATGTTGTGTACAGATTTTGTGATCGCTTGTGCACATGTAGTCCATCTGATGAGTTTCAAAGCTTTTCTACTTTAAGATGATGTTTTATCTTCTGTTTGGATTATGGAGACGGTTGAAAACCAAACATGTGACATTGACCTGAATGTTATTGTGATTGCAATTTGAATCTTGTGATATGCCATTTTTTGTTTTTCTGGTTGGATACTTCTGCTGTCAATATGAAGTTGTAATTCTGTAACTATCTTGACTTGTTTTGTAATTATTTGTTGTCTGAATTGAAATCACATCTCAGGAACCACCTTCAGTAGTATAGCTGAGTATATTATGTATTATTTTAAAGGCGATAACTAAAACAAATCACCCTTTGGCAACTGATTGAACAGGCCTGATGTAAATGAAGCAAAGGCTTATGTTATCACCTCTTCTTCGAAGGTCAAAGATGCTGCAGCTGCAACTTTGAAGGGGTATATGACTATATCCACTGTAGCAGCATATGATTTAATTCACATTACTTCTTATTCGTCTATTGGTATTTCTAATATCTACATATACCTGGAGCAACATTGGAATGAGACAATTGGACTGTGCTGTTGTGAATTAATTTTTATCATCTTGATATTCCCATAATCTACATATATAGAGAGGAAATATCCAAAATGACAAAATTAGACTGTCCTGTTTTTTGGGATCTCAAAACAACTGGATTTTTTCTTCTCCATAGACTTAACATTCGAGGTTTGGAATTGTTAAATTTTTAAGCTAACACAAGAGTCCTACTATACTTAAATGAGAGAGATGGCAGGAACCTACAATGAGTCTCAAGAGATTTATAATTCATTTCCATTACATAATAATAGGTGGATAAAATTATGCATAAAAGAAAATTCAAACTCTGTCGTAAGTACAATAATTTGGATGCCATGACACAAGGTTTTTGACATTTTTACCTAAGCACATATCCATATTTCAAGAGTGCTTGATTTAGTTTTCTGTGTGGACTTCATCATTCGAATTAATACATGTTTATTTGTTCTCTTTATAAATAGACCATCACCAAAGAAGAAGAATAGCAAGAGAAGTGGTAGAGAGAGGGATCTCTACCAAAGAAGCTACTTACATGCGTGCGAGAGCCTTCTCTCCTTGATGATGGACAAGAAGCAGCACAGAAAAACGGCAATTCTATCGCTGAAGAAATCTGGCCCCGAACTTCCTGCCCTTCTGAGCCAGTTCTCTGTTGGCATTGCTGGGACTGGCCTTGCTGTTCTGTTCTCTGTTGTCTGTAAAGTAGCTTTTGGGAGGGTGCCACTGTGCTCATCAAAATTATTTAGCACTGGATTTGGATTCGGGTTGTTCTGGCTTTCTTGGGCGGTGAATAGACTGAGGGACACAATTGTCTATATCAGAAAGAATGCTAACAAGTCGGCTCCGAAGGATGATGAGATGCTGAGAATTGTGGATAAAAGTTTGAAAGACATATATTTCCGAGCTGCAACATTAATGGCTGTAGCAGTGCTGAGGCTTGCATGAGCACCCGTGGGTAAATATATATCATGCAAAAGGTGTGCTTTGGGTAACATTGGGTTACTGGGCGTTGGCTTTAAGCTTATAACTGTATATGTAGTCGCCAGGTATCTGTGGGAGATTTAAGCACTCAAGTTTGCACTTTCAAGGATGCCTCAGGTTGAGATTGGTGAACAGAAGTTGTCCTGTCTAGGAAGATACGGCAGACCTTACTTTGGATCTTTGTGTTCAAGTAATGAGGGAGATGACAGTGAGCTCCACCTGAGACTGAGCTCTGTTCCATTATCAGATATCTTTCATCTACTTATGTTTTTTTTTCTTTTCTTTTTGTACTTGTTTGTAACGGAATCTAACAAAGTTAACCGGTAACAGCAATATGTGAAAAGATACACATAAAAATTTTGCTGAGAACTCTTGTTGCTGTACTCATTTTTGGTAGCTAAAGCCTTTAGGTTGGAGTCTCAAGAGATGTGAATCACTGGTAGTCCAGAATTAGTTACTGCGTCAAGCCATCAACTAAACTAGCAGAAATCGTGTCTGCAAAGGTTGTGCATATTTCGGTTATAACCGAATAGTTATTGAAATAAATTATTTGTTTTGGTCTTTCAATTATTAATTATGTAAAATTTGGGTTATTTTGGTTCAGTGTAAAACTTGCAAAATAATCAAACTGATCAAAATTGGCATAATATATATATATATATATATATATATATATATATATATATATATATATATATATATATATATATATATATATATATATATATATATATATATATGGATTGACTCTTTTTTCCTTAATCAATTATTATTTTTAAATATAAATTTAAATCATATATAATTATGTTTTTAATATTAGAATCTGTTAAATTTTGAAATTATGTTAATTTTATTTATTTATATAATTTATTTAAAATTATAATAGACTTAAATTTTATAAATAAACACAACTTAAAAAGTTCAAATTCAGAAACCGTATCAAATTCGAAATATTTCAAAATATATAATCTTTTCAGTTTTTTTTTTAATTTTATAGACAATTAAATTTTTAATTATTTTAGTTGACCTTTTGTCTAGAAATCAGGGATACTTCTGTTTAGATGGAATATCCATGCATGGTACTAGTACTCATTGGGTACGTATAAATATATACCCAGTATGTATTTTCATTTTTTCTTATTTTTGGATACTCGTATCAGGTACCTAACAATGAATGTGACTTAAATATGAGATTATATTTTTATGTGTTTTTAATATATATAGCACTAATTGTCTGACATACCTTATAGTTTGTAATGGCAATAAAAAAAATGTGAATTTTTTTTAATTTATTTTAAAACTAACAGTGAAAAAACCATTACCGGTATATTGACAACAAATTATGAATAAATTAAATTATATTATCATATATCACTTCAACATGATATTTATTAAAATACATGTAACTTTTCAATACGATATTTATTCAAATACATACTTATAATTTTTGCTTGCAAAATTGATATTAACAATTTATTATGAACTCCCTTCATTTCATATTTTCACATTTTGACTTATTTTAAAATAAAATTTTATTTTTTGATAACAACTGAACTCAGAGATCGATTCAACTCTCCAGTATTAGCCTGGCATATAACTCAATGAGGACTCCCGTAAACCGACCAAAGGTTAGAGTTATCCAGACTCTCTAACCGGACAACAGTTCGGTTAAGAATGTGTTTCGAAAACAGCTCTACCACGATGTACAGACAGTTACCACTAACCAACATTTGCCTCGAGAATCGCCGAAAATGAGTTAGTGACCGAAAATAACGGAAAATTCCTCCCATTATCTCCTGCAAACGTGTTGACTCTTCCTATAAAAAGCTGAATAACAGGTATGAAAGGGTTACTTAATCTTTTGCTAAAAATTCCTACTCTTTTATACAGAAATCCTGACTTGACCATCAGAGACTCTCTTGTCGAAAATTCACCGGTCCTTGTTTACTTTTTGCAGGTGATCGCAAGGAACTTGCTGCTTATTTGGCCTGTCATCATTTGGTGCGGTGAGCGTGAAATATGGACTTTTTCTATAACGTCTCCGGATCGGCCGCCGGCACAATATTGTCCGCTTTGTACCCTTGTAAGATGCCTATCCGCTTTTGGGTGCAGATCCATCCCAGGTTGCTCACGGTTTTGTCATTGGGCTTAAGCCCAAAGCGCGCTATGCTGGGGGGAAGGGAATCACACGCTTATAAGGCAATATTTTCCATCTTCCACAACTGATGTGGGATTGGAACACAATACCACATCGGTTGTGAAAGACGAGGAACATTACCTTATAAGTGTGTGACTCACTTCCCCCAGCATAACGCGCCTTAGTGACAACCAAGGACAAAGCCTTGAGCTCCGCCTAGATGGACCTATATCCAAAAGAGGATAGGCATCGAGCCTTGGGGGCACAGAGGACAATACTAAGCAAGGGGCCTTAAACCCAAGTTTATTACTCTTTGGGCTTAGGCCTAAGGACAAAACCGTGAGTGTCCTAGGATGGACCTGTACCCAAAAGCGGACATGCATCTTACAAGGGTACAAAGCAGACAATACTGTGCTGGCAGTCGATCCGGGGATATTACAGTTGATATTAGAGCCGGTGACTGGATCGAGCCGATCCAGGGACGTTACAGTTTCTCAGACCTCAACCTAAACACTTTCCAACAGTAAAACCAAACATCCAACCCCACCCTACCGGGAATACAGTAGTTTCTCCCTCAACTCAACGACACCACCTCTACTTTTCCAGCCATGGTAATCCCAAACATCACTCCAAGTATTACCCCTCAAACTGCACAATTCCTCATTGCCACACTATCAGCTATCATCGTCCAAGCTCAAGCTCAACCTCTACCCCCACAAAATACCAACCTACCCCGGGCTTCACAACCTCCTGCTCGAGAACCTTACTCACCAGCCCTACCCCAAAATTCCAACTCCACCATTACCCTAACTACCGAGCAATTTAACCGCTTCTTAGACGATCGAATCCAAAGGCAACAGAATCGAACAACACTACAATATCAGGGCAGTTTTCGATCATCCCTCTCTTGGAAAATCTTAGCTGCCCTATTTCCTAATATTCGATTTTCTCACCTTAAAACCTACAGTGGTAATACCGATCATCGAGCTTATATTGACCAGTTCTAACACACTATGCTGGTGCTCACAGCAGACGACTCCACCTTGTGTAAGATATTTCCACAGACCTTGGCAGACTCAGCTCAGATCTGGTTTCGGAACCTGCCATTGCATTGTATTGAGAATTTTGAGTAGTTCAGTGATATGTTTGTCGCAAATTTTGTGGCTGTCATTCGCCCGAACAAGGTATTCGCAGACTTGAACCTAGTGCAACAAAAAAAGGGCGAATCACTTCGGGCCTATATGGAGAAGTTTAATGATGTGGCCATGGGTATATAGAATCTGAACCTGAAAGTCACCATTAAGACCCTTATTCAAAACACAAGGTGTCAGGATTTCAATGACTCCTTGAGCAAGAAACCCCCAAATGACTTTAACGAGCTCATGTCAAGAGCACACAAGTACATATGTATGGATGAGGCTTGACATCTTCATCATGCCTCCCATAGAGCATGGGCATTAGAGAAGGAAGGAGGTGAATGTGCAAGAGCAACTCGGGAAGGGGAAAATCCCAGCAAGACAGACCCAAAGAAATATCGGGGGCCAATTGGCATAACCGATCATACGTAATTTCTACTCCCCGCTCGGAAAATCGAAGAGATAAAAGATTCACGTTCCTAACTGTCTCTTGTGAACAAATACTAGATTGGCTAAAATAGAACGAACAAGTTACTTGGCCGAGACTCATAAGGGAAGACCTAAACAGGGATCAGGGCCTTTACTGTGCTTTTTACAGAGAAAAAGGCCATGAAATCGCGAATTGTAGGCAACTCAAGTGGGAGATTGAGCACCTAGTTCGAAAAGGTACCCTAGCTTGGTTCGCCAAGCCAGATGAAAAAGAAAAGAGGCAAAGGTCGCCTTTTCCCCAACCGAGCTGAAACATAATCAATGGTGGCAGGCGGGCACACGCGAGGGTCATACATGTTATTGCCGGGGGTGAGCAACAGGATCATTCCCGAAAAAGGAAGGCCAAGGAGGTCATATTCATTGGAAGGGGGACGAGCTTGGCCCTAAATATGATTAAGTTTTCAGCAATGGGGCATATGTTCGGCATCCATACACAGATGCTTTAGTTGTTGAAGCAGTCATTCAAAACTTCTTAGTTCACCGAATATTGGTCGACACAGAAAGTGCGATCAATCTCATAATGGCCCAAATGTCAGACCACAGACTTGAGAAAGTCAACGTCCCTCTTATTGGTTCAAAGATTGAATGAAAGGATCACACCTTTGGGCATATTTATATCTTGCTTGGCCAAATGATGCCTGTTGTTCTACCAAGCAATCAGAAACCTCAAAAACTTTACATGGACAGAAGAATGCCAGCAAGCATTCCAGGCCTTAAAGCAGTTTCTCTCAACCCCGTCACTGCTTAGCAAGCCACAAGCTAGTGAGGTTTTTTACATCTACTTATTTGTCTCAACAGGTGCAATAGGTTCGATCATGGTCAGAGAAGTGGAGGGCCAACAGTTTCCTATTTACTACATGAGCAAAGTACTTCGGGGAGCCGAACTCAATTATCCAGTCGTAGAACAGCTTGCCCTTGCACTTATCACAAAAATAGTTAAGCTCCGTTCATACTTTCAGGCGCACACAATTACAGTGCGTACAAACTCAAACTTGAAAAAGGTATTACAGAGGCCAGAATGCTTGGCCCGATTGATAGAATGGGCCACTTGACTGAGGAAATTCGATGTTTGGTATGAGTCATAAACATCCATAAAGGCACAGATACTGGCATACTTCATGGCTGAGCTACATGAATCGGTTTTCGAGCCGATAAAAGTATCATGGAAGTTGTATGTTAACGGGGCCTCAAGTTCAGATGGCGTGGGAGTTGGAGTATTTTTTATGAGCCCGATGATAGTTCGTATCCGAGCTACGACATGCCTGACCTTTTCATATTCCAACAATATAGCAGAATATGAAGCCCTATGCTACAGGCTGCAGTTGGCAATAGAAGTGAAGCCAGACATCTTAGAAATATTCTCAGACTCCCAACTGGTGGTCAGTCAACTGAAGGAAACTTTGAAGCCAAGGATCGTTCCATGATCCGCTACAAAGAACTGACTTCTGCCCTGTTAGCCAGGCTGGGAGAAAAATAGGGAGCTTGGTCGATCACTCAGATACCCCGGGCAGAGAATGTGAAAGTAGATATTTTTGCTAAAAGAGCTTGCTCAGCGATATTTGCGAGTTCTGGGAAGCTAAGGGACCGACCTCATTCAGCACGCAAGAAGCAATGTATACAAAGGTGTTGAAGTCTGGATCGTTGGAGAAATACTTATCCCCCTTAGCTTCCCAAAACTCGTAAATATCATTGAGCAGAGAGCAGAGATCTTTTGGCTCCCTCTCATTCTGGTCTTGGGGCTCGAAGGGTGAAACAAGTTCAGTGTCGACAACCGAAGTATCCACGACCTCGATAGTTATAGGCACAGGCTGGGCTTTAGGAGGGGGAGTCGCCCTTGACTCCTCAGTAATAGGGGGTGCATTGAAAGAGCCTTCGGCAAACTTTTACCTCTTAGCTCTCATAATTTCAGCTGCTCGGTTCATTTTCCTCATAGCTGCAAAGAAAAAACAAATTAAAACAGTGCATCAGTATCATTGAATAAGAAAATATTGTACATTACCTTTCCTTCGACAAGGACACGGTCTCGAACTGTAAGGATCTAATAGATTCCTCAAGTTTCACTTGTCTTGGGCCAGTTCCTTCCATCGAGCTAGAATTAGCTCCTCTTCATCAGAGAGCCACAAGTTTTCGTCGTTACGATTTGTAAACCTCCCCCAAGTTGTTCGTACTGAAAAGTCAGCCCGTACTCTTTTCACCAAGAAGAACCGATCTTTTCACTTCTTCAAAGACTCCTGATTCCCGGTGGACACCCCATAGACAGACCGAGCCTGTATGTAATTGTGGTCTTCGGTACCAGCTCGAAGATCGACCATATGGGTTGCTCGAAATAGGTTAAGTGTCAAGTCTATACCCTATTCCACCATCCAAATCTGAAGAGTGGTAAGGGTCCACCAGGCATTGGGGTGGAGTTGTCCTATGGCCATGTCGAAGTACCGTAGCACGCTCACTTCAAAACTAGTTAGAGGCAAACAGATGCCAACCTCCAACTGTGCTTCGTATATGGCGGTCTTTCTTTTGTTAGTGAACTCCGTGTTTGCCCTTTGTGAGGTATTAGATTTGCTTGCAAAATAGTTCAGTTCAGATGTAAATTGGGCTAGGAGTGGACCGAGCTCCTCCTCTTTGATCGTTGAACTTATGTGCCCACCCTAAACAACCGGCGTGGAACCTTCTTTTTGGTGGAAGAAATAGCAGATTGTCCAAATTCTAATGGTCGATTTCCTTCTTTCGAAGTCGAATTCCTGCTCATGCCAGGGATGCTACCAGTGGGAACCTCTCCACTATTTTCCACTTTTTTACTTGAAGCAGATCCCGAGCTCATGATGATGAAAAGAAACTAAGAACAAAAAGAGGAATAAGGTGAAAGAGAAGGAAAGATCAACAAACCTGATGAAGGGGATGGCAACGAAAAAAAAAACAGGCGAAGAGCGAGAAGAACCGAGCTTTAAGCAGAAAGATTCAAAAATTGAGGATGTAGCGCAAACAAGAGAAGCAAAGCCAAGAAAATGAAAAACAAAAGGAAAATGGAGATTAGGAGAAGGTTTATATAGGAAAACTAAGATGGATCTGGACCATACACGTGGCAGCAGATTCGGGCATGGGATAGCGCAGTTAAGGTGGTGCATGACAAACGAGGCACCCCTAACCGTTACGCATGGTAAATTAGGAAGCTATAATGACCTCTAATAAATACTCGTATAAAACCTAACGTCACTCTAGCCATTACGCAAGGTGATCAGGTAGCTCTAGGGGCAGGTTTTCCCCTGCTCCAAAACGAGGAGAGGCCCACTCAACACTTATTTGCCAACTGCCGACATAAATGTCGCTTACTAGGGGGGGACTTATGATAACAACCGAACTCAAAGACCGTTTCAACTCTCCAGTATTAGTCGGGCATATAGCTCAATGAGGACTCCTGTAAACTGACCAAAGGTTAAAGTTATCCGGGCTCTCTAATCGGGCAACAGTTCAGTTAAGAACGTATTCCGGAAACAACTCTAAGATATACAGACAGTTATTACTAACCCACCTTTCCCTTGAGAATGGTCGAAAATGGGTTAGTGATCGAAAATAACAGAAAACTCCTCCCATTATTTCCTACAAACATGCTGACTCTTTCTATAAAAAGCTAAATAACAAGTATGAAAGGGTTACTTAATTTTTTGCTAAAAATTCCTATTCTTTTACATAAAAATCCTGACTTGACCGTCGAAAACTCTCTTGTTGAAAATCCACCAGCCCTTGTTTACTTTTTACAGGTAATTGCAAGAAACTTACTGCTCATTTGGCCTGTTATCATTTTTAAATGGATATTTAATATGAAATGAAGGGAGTATATATATAGATTATGCTTTCTTTGATTATTTGGAGTATATTATGCTTTAAATTTTAGTAATTATACTTTAAGTTTTATAATTTCATCATATGATTATTATTTAAATACAATTTTTTATTAATAATTATATACTACATACTCGTATTCTTTTTTTAAAAAAAAAAATTGTTCTAGTAGAACCATATCTGTACCGATACATGCGTACCCTTGGAACGTAACCTTCGATCCTGTGAAAGAAGGCGTTGGAAGGGAATCCAGCGCCCGAAATATAAATCCAGGCACAAAACCAATTTCATGGGTGCACCAGAGAAGCCTGCAAACTTAATTAGGGCCATCCACAAGGAACCATAGCTTCCAGCAGATTGGTACTTTCAATCTCATTGAACATTATTACCACTTAGAAACCAGATATGTCTCTTAGAAAACTGTACGTTACCCCCCCCCCCCCCCCCCCCCCCCCATGTTCAAGCACAAGCAGCAACGAGACGTAACGTAATTTAGAAATGGAGCTACTGCAGCCCTGAAATAAATCGGGGGTAGGCTGAAGCATTAGAACCTATTAAGCCAGCACTTTCTGAATCCCATAAGACATGGAAACCAATATTCTTCTGAATTTGAATGTTACTAACAAAGGATTTATACATCATTTCATCCAATTATTAAAAATTCAAGCTCCCAATTTGACAATCAAAACTGCGAAGGGAAGATTTCAGATAAAAATAATTAGTCGCAGCGACTAGGATGATACAATCTGAAAGTAAAATTATTTAAATACTGGGAAAAAGATTAAGCTATGTGGATCAATTTTATGCTATGGAAGAGAGACAGGAAAACAATTCTTCCAGATTAACTCAATTTACGACTCTTCAATAACTCCTAGACCCGGTAGCATCAAATCCCGACTGCAAGAAATTATCACATCGCTTTTCTTTTCTCATTAAATAACAAGGTCTTCTTACCAAGAATCCACAGGTAACATGGAGGAAAAAAAACGCAAAAAGGATCCGGCATCAAAAGAACTCAGCTAATTACTTTTGAGACTACACCTGCTCCAACCGTTCTACCTCCCTCTCTCAAGGCAAATCTTTGTCCTGTTATGCCAAGAACAGAAAACAGATTAGTGAAGCACATCAGATCTAAAAACCGCAGTTCTTTGTCAAAAAGCAACTAGAATTAGTATAAGCAAAGCAACAAAAACAAAAATGTTTAGACTGCAGGAGTGAGAATTACGTTTGTGCACAGAATCTGTGAAAGTGACAAGCTAATACTGCCAATTATTCAAATCCTAGTCTGCCAGAATTATGGGAAAGAATGCACTATGTATCCCTATGCACTATCATGTAATATAAATCTATCTACCCTTACATGCAAGGGAAGCTCTATCAAGAAAATAAATTAAGAAAACCCTGCTGCGCAGAACTTATGGAACTCAGAAAATTCAAGCACACCCTGATAATAACATTTAGAAATTCAAGCACATGTGATTATAAATTGGCAAATAGAGATGAAGTAGTGATAAGGTCAAAACTCAAATGCCATAGAACAATTTTTTTAAGATGTTTATAGAGACCCCAAAGCACAGACACCTATTGATTTTGCTAGATCAAGTCCAATATGCGATGTTCTATATTTCAAAATTTGATGTTTGCAAAAGTTCACATCTGCAGAATATTATGATAATCAAACAAGTAAATTACCAAGCTGCAAAGAAGAGTTCCGCAAACAAAAAAGAGTTTTCGTTTCAGAATTCCCCCCCTCCCAAAAGGAAAAGTTCAACAAACCTGCTTCAAGTGGAACAGGTGAGATCAGCTCAAAAGTTGCAGTCACATTATCCCCAGGCATAACCATCTTGACATTTTCAGGCAACTCCACTTTCCCAGTAATATCCGCGGTCCTCATGTAAAACTGTGGCCTGTAGTTGGAAAAGAAGGCAGTGTGACGTCCACCTTCATCTTTTGTGAGGACATATATCTCTGCCTCAAACTTCCGGTATGTTTTCACAGATCCAGGCTTGGCAATCACCTAAAAATGAAAGAAGAAAATGATCGCTTTTTTTTTTTTTTTTGACAGGTCTTAAGCTTATAACCTTTGGCCTTGGCACTTGTGTTTTACAAATAAGAATAACCAAAATGGTAGGGTTAAACACAGGTTTTTCTTTTATGCTATGTTTTGCAATAAGTACCAGATCAGAATTTGCTTTTTCCCAGAATATGATGGAATATTGATTTATGGGATAAGAAAAGAAAAATCAAGTGCTCTTCCCCAAGGCAATAAATACAAGACATTGGCATGCACTTTACAATCATGATCAAAAGAATCAATAACTTCCACAGCAGTTCCGTCATTAATTCTCTGGATTGATAACACTTACCTGTCCTCTTTGCACATCATCACGCTTCAGACCGCGGAGAAGAAGACCCACATTGTCACCAGCCTAGAAACAGCACACAAAGCATAAACCCACAAATATATACCATAGTATATACCGTAGTGTTGTATAGCAGTCTCAAGAACATGTAGAGTGCTCAGGAATATTAACTCACTTGTCCCTGATCCAAGATTTTCTTAAACATCTCAACACCAGTCACCGTTGTTTTCAGAGGAGCACCCTTCATAAAGTTAGCCAAAAGTTCAGATCAGCAGCACATCAAGTGAACTCTCAATAAAATATCAGTGACAATCAATTTAAGCATCCCAAAACTAAAATTGATGATCGATGTTAAAATGAATCATAAGCACATCAGTTATAGGATGATTCATAGCCCATGCAAACTGCAAATAAAGGACACAAAGGAAAAAGTAAAAGAAGGATAGAACTGAATATAAAATTACCTGCATTAACCCCAATATCTCAACTTCTTCACCAACCTTAATGGTCCCTTGTTCAACACGTCCAGTTGCAACAGTTCCACGTCCCTTGAGAAAACAACAAAAAATGAAAGATAAGTAGCTGTATAACTCGAGATTTTCCACCTCTTATACATCACAATTGAATAATTCAAAAAACAGGAGACAGAATGTAATTCCAACTCCCACTTTGCAACTGGTAGTCTACTGACATCACTTTTTAGAAAGAATGGCACCCCATGAAAAATAAAATAAGTTATAAAACCACTACTCTACCACAATGCTTTAACCAAACAATGCAAAGGGTTTCTTGTTACCTGAATTGAGAAAACATCTTCAATTGGCATGAGGAAAGACTTGTCAAGTTGGCGCACTGGGTCAGGAATGTATTCATCCACAGCATCCATTAATTTTAAGATGGCTTTTCTCCCAATTTCTTCATTTGTTCCTTGAAGAGCAGACAATGCTGATCCACGAATGATAGGAATTTCATCTCCAGGAAACTTGTAGAAACTAAGCAGCTCTGCCAAAAATTTACCAATTTATACTGTGATAAATAGATAATAATTGAAAAGCAAGAATTTGCAGTCAGCAAAAGAAGTTATCTTAGAGATTGACCTACCACGAAGCTCCATCTCCACAAGCTCTAATAATTCTGGATCATCCACAGCATCAACTTTATTTAAGAAACACACAAGGGATGGCACACCAACCTGTTCAATTCATTTGAAAAATCCTCTGACTTAAAAAATTGGATACCAGGAAAGGGCAAAAGAAATAAGCTAAATAAGCTGCATGTGTTTCTAACATTATAGTGCTTACTTGACGAGCAAGCAGAATATGTTCTTTTGTCTGTGGCATGGGACCATCGGGAGCAGATACAACAAGAATTCCACCGTCCATCTGGGCAGCTCCAGTAATCATGTTCTATAAACCAATTTAAATAATTAGATAATGGAACGAGTCCACACTAATGTTTAAAAGAAGTGAAATAAAAATTTATATAATTGACCAACATATGTAAGCAAGTTGACCAAGACAACAAGACTGATAATCACCCAATTTCAAATGCATTACTTAAATCCAGACTAGGTATATATGCAGGCATAGAAATACAAGCAAAACCGTTACATATGGAGATAGAAGTTCCGGCATGAGTAGTATGTGAAAATGCCTATTCTTATCATGAATTCGCAGATCTCTATCTTCTTCTCCCTATAATGCTTAAAATGGTTTAAATTGGGCCTGATATATCATATAACCAACAACAATAGAAAATAAATATCTTTGGTCTCAAGATCATCGTGTCACAGCTTACTTTCACATAATCAGCATGTCCAGGGCAGTCAACATGGGCATAATGACGCTTTGCAGTTTCATACTCCACATGAGCCTGCAATAAGTTCAAAGCAACTAAAGTCAAGGGCAAATGCATAGCCAAAGATGGATAAGGGGGGGAAAGAAAAAGGAGCTAGGGTGAGGAAAAAGAACCGTTGCAATTGTAATGCCTCTCTTTTTCTCTTCAGGAGCCTTGTCAATTTCATCAAAAGCTACAGCCTTGGCTTTACCTTCTTCTGCTAGAACCTACACAATAGACGCCCATGTTCCGATCAGAGAATGCTCCTATAATACTAAACGTGGGGAAAAAGAAATGGCTTGTTAATGTGAACGCCCAAAGGCAAACCTTTGTAATTGCTGCAGTCAAAGTGGTCTTCCCATGATCAACATGTCCAATTGTTCCCACATTCACGTGAGGTTTACTGTAAGCTCAAAAAAAAATGCCATTGAAGGGGATAAAATGCAAGTCAGCTTGCATCAGTACTTATCCCAGAAATATTTATCATAAACTAGGGCATCCTGTTTTATCAACCCAGTCATAAACTAAGAATGAACCATATAATTAAAGAAGCAAACTTTCACAACTATTACATAACAAATTGTATTAAGAAAATACAAAAGCAACCTCAAGTCTACCACATTAGTGACGGCAAATACTTTTACTAACAAAACTAGTATTGCAAATAAGTGACGCTGGCAAAATCATAACCAAAAAAAAAAAAAAGACGTTGCTTTCAGTGAAAGAACCGAGAACTCGTCTTACGTTCGAGTGAAGGTTGCCATGGATCTCCACCATGGGTTAGAAAAAACGGAAGTACTGTCAACTCCAGAAAGAGAATCAGAAATTGCAAAGTGGCCGGCGACCGATCCTCGACAGGAAGAGTAAAGTTGGGAAGACAATGAAAGAAGGCGCTTAAAATTAGGGTTTCGGAGAGCCGCGGAAGCCATTGAATTCAAGAATGTCAACAGAGAATTGGGCGGAGAGAGGCGGAGACGACAGATCAGTGTGGGTTTTAGCCTCGAGGGTTTTAGAGAAAGAATGGGTTTTGTTGTTCGAGAAGCAGAAAAGTGCTAAAATACGACACCGTTTAGTTTTGGGCTGGATCTTTGCATTACTTTTGGGCCCGTTAAAAATGATCTGTAAAAAATCTGATGCCGTCTTCTCTAAATCAGCGTGGGATTAGAATTATAAAAAGGTAATTGCATTTAATTAACTTTAGAATATGAAGATAAGGTTTAAAATGAATTATTAGATTAAATATTTACCATAACATTCAGTATAACATTTCTATACGTGGTTAAGACCATTAGCATCAGTACATCATCGTAACGTCTCTAACAAACTGTTGCATAAGTTTCCAAAGCAAAGTCTGTTTCCCTAACAAATCAATAACTCCAAAACCAAAAAGGATGAGAACATCATACCGGAGAAGCCTAAGAGAAAGAAGAAGGTGAGCAAATTGAAGATATTATTATCATTCCTTAAAGCATCTTCTTCTAATTATCAAGGCGTTCGCTGTGAAGACCTCTTCTTGTCATCTACAAATAATAGCAACTGCCGGGGAGATCATGATGGCTTTATTGCCACTTATATTGCAGCCCAGAATCACTTTAGTTTTAGGCCAAATCTATACCTCTGATGGATATATATATATATATAAGAAATGGCGATGTTTCAATTTATTTTGTACTCGTAGAATAATATCAATCAAACTCATTTTCATATCTTAAAGATAATGTGGCTTTGTCATTATCAATGGGTACAAATTTCTTAAAGTTTACGGAGGCATTTTGCAATTAATTCACTACATTTCATAAACTTTGATTTAGTTGAAAAACCATATCGATTTGTACACATAAACCAGTGTGTGTGTGTGTATACATATATATATATGGGGCTAGTAGTATACAAAGAGAGTTAATTGTTAGAAGTCACGAGTTGAGGTTGAAGAAATCCATTACAGGATGATAGACCAGATGATTAGCATTAACAGCACCAACAAAATCAGCATGGGCATATTCGGATATGAATAGTAAAACCAACTTCTTGGGGTCGTGATGTTTAAGGTTGTCGAGTAGAACCTTCACATCTTTTACATCCGCAAGTGGGTCTTTCCCTCCAAACGCTATGAACAGAGGAACATCTTCTTTAACGCTTTCAATGTTGTACACTGGTGGAGTTGGTTGCTTGTAGTGCTCCCTGTTCTCTTCTTCATTCCCATAATCATACATTCCTATCTTTCCTGTTCTTACCACTGTTCAAATACCCATCAAACATCTTAATCATTACAATTCCAAATTTCAGTTTAGTCCAAATTAACGCTTACTTTGAGCAAGATGAATGAGGTTCTTTGTAGCGGTTGATTGAAGTTGATTATCAACAAAAGCATCTATTCTTGAAGCGTTCAAACAACAATTTGGTCCTGTGAAAAGAAACAAAATTGTAAATTAGGAGTGACAATTAATGATATATAATAAACAAGATATTAATGGACATGGCCATGCAGTACCAGTCAATACAGTCAATAAACTGGAGCAGTTTAATGTACGTTTATGGCAGATATCTTTCACAAGTTTGGAGGAAGAACGCCTGTTATCTCACAAAATATTTTTATTTTTTACATAATTTTCAATGTAAGATTGAATAATGTCTAACGTCCATTAACATTAATTCACTCACCCTCCGGGAACGAATTCGTGTAGGCCTAGCCAATATAAATCCTGCAAAATGGAAACTTAATGAATTATCGATAGGTCAACTGGAACTATTTTTTTCTAAAATTATGAAATTAATCTTGTGTTTTTACATCAGCTAAAAATGAATCAGCAGCAGCTCTAGTAAATGATGGTGGCATCTGATTAAGATGAGCAATTGGGGCAAGCAAAGCAGCTGATCTTAACATGTTTGTCAATTTATGTTGTGAAAATGCAGCCAAAGCCATCAAGGTTCCCTTCAAATCACACTTTCCATCAGCTTACATCTCAAATCAAACTCCAACAATAATATAAAACTGAAAGCATGGGTCTCGATGTGTACCAAACCAATAAAAAACTGTTATTTATAAAAAAATTACTTTTACATGTACGACCGTTTCTGATTAATTAATCTACGGTAAATCTGATTTAGATAAATTTTCTCCGTTAAAAGTTATATAAATTCACCAGGGAATGGCCAACATAGTACAATTTCTGCCCCGTAAACTCATAAACATAGATGAAGGTGGCAGGAAGATCATAAGCAGCTAATTGATCCCATGACCAATCCCAATAAGCCTGCAATTTCAATATTTTTCTTAAGAAAAGGTTTGGAAATGTATAGATAAAAATAAAAATAAGTAAAAGAGAATTAACCGAATCGTTGGGATCAAGTGAGGTGTGTCTTTGGCTTTGTCTAGTCCCACGAGAATTAGCAATCCAAACATCATAGCCATTGTCAGCCAATATGAAAGCCAGAGATTCATCACCAGAATTTATTAACCATGCTGTACCATCCTGCCATCATCATTATAAAATCATCCTTTTTTCATCTAATTAATAATTAAAAACAGAATGAGTACATAAAATTAAGTGAAGAAAAGGGAGAGTAACATCATGCATGCGCTAAAATTAACAAGAATGAACTCCCTCGCTAAATGCTGCTACAATCACTTTAACATTACAGATTGGGCCTTTGCTATGTTGTCACAAACATCATTTAGCAACGAACTTTTAGCAATTTGCGAGAATATTCTTTGCTAAATGAGAATTTTCATAAGTAAATTTAAGCCAATAACTAAATAATAACTCCGATTATGTGCTACTCACCGCCATTAGCTCGTGCTGCAGCAGAACTGGTGCCTTCTCTGCTGGCTTACCAGACCGTGCCGCAGGCATTCTCTGCACGCTTAGAATATAACCATCTTCTGTAATTACCTGCAAAAAAATTAGTAATAAACGTTGAATTAAAGTTCTTAAAAGTACTGATAATTAGCAAAATGGCTTTTACAAAACTAATATTAAATAGAATACTTCATGTTCTTGGCAAAAGTAGCCTTGAGTCTCCACGGCGAATTTACAAATGGTATCATTAACACTTGAAGAAGATAAACCTCTTATTGAATTCAGCTTTTTTCTTCCTGCTAAAGTTGCAGAACAACAGAAGATTATTGTTAGTACAACAACTGAAGTGGTTAATTTTAAATTAGTAGCCATTTTAAGTTCATTAATTGACAACTAAAACACGAGATTAGAGTGCAGAATGAGTTGAGGAATGAAAGAGTTAGCAATTGCAGATATTAATATGCTAAAAAGACAAATTAGTTTCACGTTTTTAGTGATGAATTAATTATATGGTAACTAGTTTTATAAGTTGTGATTGTTAGTTTTGATATTTCTTGTAGCAACATCCCACTTGTTAGGCAAACAGTCCATCCAATGCAAGAAAAGACTTGTACCCCATTTCGTTTAAAGTACAGCTGAATATCTGTTGTCAATAGGTGACACCAGTAGATAGTAGCTGATTGATAATTAATATTTATGTATTTTGTAAAATGATATAAAGTTATTGTTATTTATTGTATATCTAACAAAATAGGTATATTTTATTATATTAATAAACAAAATAAAAATAGTATAATATAAAAATTTATAAATTGCTCAAACAAATCAACTTTTGCAATATATATATAAATTTTCACAAGTATACGAGTTTACAATTTTTCATAATAAAAATATGTATTAATTTTTTATTTAAAAATATATATAAATTTGAAAAATTGATGTAATTAGGTATACGAAATAGAACATAGGTATAAAAACTGATGCATACTAAAATATGTATTAAGTGACGCTTTTTTGAAAATGCATCACCATATTTTAGACCTTGCTGTGGAACTTCAATTCTAATAATTAATAGTTACAAAAATAACATGAATTCATTCAAATATATGTCAAATTAATTATCTTATTTTTTTGATAAATAATAATATTAATTTTGATACTTTTGCAATATTTAATTTTTAAAAAACAGAATTATAATTCTTATTAAAAAATTTAATTAATATTTTTAATATATATATATTTATTTATTTATTTATTTATATTTAATTAATGTACTCAAGTTTGTTTTAATCAATTCCATGTTTTACATTTATCATGGAGTCATCTTTGAAAAATAAAATCTTAATATACAGTTGATAACAAGATAATGGCAATTTTTTTTTTATTCTTGCTTTCATTTTTTTTACTAATTTTTATTATTTATGTGGGAATTGATCAACTGTAATTTTATAATTAGAATCTCTTCTTTTCCCTCTCTCCCGATTATAGGCTATAATTTCTCTTTTATTTCAGGCACTCGTAGCTGTGGAAGATGGTCAACAGCTCATCAATTTCTTTCTGCAGCTCTAAAGGTATCTACTAGAACAGAACAGTGTTTTGAGATAAATATATGTTACAGATTGATTACAGTGTTCACCTATACAAATGCTGGTACAAGTAGCAAATTACAGAGTTGTTGAAACTCAATTGAGCTTGAAGAAAGCCATTAAAGGATCATATACAAGACGATTAGCATTTACACCAAAAGTAAAATCAGAGTGAGCATAATCCTGTTTAAATAGTAAAACCAACTTGTCATCATCATGATATTTAAGGTTGTCTAGCAAAACATTGACATCATTTAAGTCAGCAAGCGAGTCTTTTCCTCCATAGCCAAGAAACAGAGGAACATCATCAGGAATGCCTGTCATGTTGTACACAGGTGGAGTTGGTTGCCTGTAATGCTCCATGTTCTCATCTTCATTCCCATAGTCATACATTTCTATGTTCCCTGTTCTTATCACTGTTCAAATAGCCATCATCAACTCTTAATGGCGACTCAAAAGTTCCCTAAAAAAAAAAGATTGTTTTGTGTAATTTGAACTTACTTTGAGCCAGATGAATGAGGTTCTTCGTAGCAGTTGATTGAGGATAATTTTCAAGAAAGGTATTTGTCTTTGAAGAATTGACACAACAGTTTGGGCCTATGAAAAATGAAAAAAAGAAAAAAAGTAATTAATTACTGAATTATAATAGCATGTTGAGATATTAATGGTCAAAGCCGAAATTACCGGTGAATGCTTCCATTAAATTGGAGCAGTTTATTCCAGGTTTGCTACAGATATTTTCGAGAAGCTTGGAAGCAGCCTGCCTGTAATTAATTTACCAAGAAATTTTATTATATACTTATTTTTCAAGAAATATATAATATCTTATATATAAGAAAAAGATATAACATTTCCACTTAACAACTCACTCACCCTCCAGGAACGAATTCATGTAGGCCTAACCAATATAATTCCTGAGAAATGGAAAACTAAGTGAATATAAATGTAATTGAAATTATATATTTTCTGAGAAATCTGTAATCAAATTTAGTGTTGACCTCAGCTAAAAATATATCAGCAGCAGCTTTAGTAAGCGGGGATGGAATCTGATTAAGGTGAGCAATTGGGGCAAGCAAAGCAGCTGCTCTTAACATGTTTAGCAATTTATGTTGTGAAAATGCAGCAAATGCCATCAAAGTTCCCTTCAATTCCAATCACTTTTATGTCAATCAGATCATGTACTTCGAATATATATTATAAAGTGAAAGCTATAAAGATAAAATGGATCACCAGGGAATGGCCGACATAGTAAAGTTCCTGCCCTGTCTGTTCATGAACGTAATGAACTGTAGCAGGAAGATCATAAGCAGCCAATTCATCCCATGACCAATCCCAATAAGCCTGCAATTTCAGTATTTTCTTGAGAAAATTAAGGCTTCATTAAGATTTGGAAATAAAAGAGAAATAAAAGAGAATTAACCGAATCATTGGGATTAAGTGAGGTGTGTCCGCGGCTATGTCTAGTCCCACGAGTATTAGCAATCCACACGTCATAGCCATTGTCAGCCAATATGAAAGCCAGAGATTCATCAGGAGAATTCAATAACCATGTTGCACCGTCCTGCCATCATCATACAGTCAATCTTTTTATTTTTCAGTACGATATAATATCTAATTACAATTATAAATATTACTAGAAAAAATCAAGTCCGAGATCTCTCGCAATTTTAATCGACCATTAGTCCAACTCTTGAATGAATGAATAAATACTAACCGACATTAGGCCGTGTTGCAGAAGAACTGGTGCCTTGTCTGCTGGCTTACCAGACCGCCCCACTGGCATTCTCTGCATGCTTAGGATATACCCATCTTGTGTAGTTACCTAAAAGAAGGTTTGAAAATTGTTGAAAATTGTGATCATAAAAACCGAAAATGAATTTGAAGACAGTTACTGTCACCGAGGTTAGTACTTGATGTTCGTGACAAACGTAGCCCCATGTTTCCACCAAGGATTTGCATATGGTATCATTAGCACTTCCAGAAGATAAGCCTGAGATTGAATTCAGCTTTGTTCGTCCTGCTAAAGTTCCAGAACAACAGAACAATACTACAAGTACAACAACAGAAAAAGTGGTGGAAGCAGTAGCCATTTATTTTGGTTCACTAGTTGCCAAGTAAAAGAAGAAGGTTGCTGCAATTTATATCAAATCAAAAGAAGCATATAAATATACTACATTTTCCTTCAAGAAATGTAGAGACAATTTACTGGCAAGTTATAGGAGCTTTTGGTTTGTCATTTCATAAGGCAATGTGACATTGAAATTCTAAAAACAAATTATGAGCTCTTGCACATTTTCAATGACTAATGTGGTAACGGGGCAGAGAAGGACTTTTGATCATATTATAAGCCAATAGTCTGCAATTTAAAACGATTGGCTTATTATTACTACCATAAACTAGGATCTCAAATTTTTATTTTGTAACTGTTCTCACTTAAGGCATATCCAATTCTACCTATTTTTATGAAATTCATTGACCGGATTTTTGGAATTTTCTTACATTAAAGTTTAATGAAAAACGAACGTGGATTCAAAACTTGCGGATCTTTGTCCTTTGGTATATTCAAAACCTTGCAGCTAAGGCAAATGCTTGGACTCTTCATTGTTGCTTGATAAAAAGATTCGTTGTAGGAGCTGTATGTGGATGAATGAGCTGTATGTGTTTATTTTTTCATTTTAAAATGCTTTTTTTTAAATGGGAGATAAAATTATTTGTTAGTTACTTATAAATATATATTTTATTCTAATAAACATCTTTTTAACAATTAAAAATACTATAAAAAATATTTAAAAAATTGATAAAATTTCAATTGTATTATTTTACGCACGTGAAACATGCATGTGAAATAATTGCAATATCCAAACTAGCTTTTACTATTTTAAATGAGCATGTTAGGATGTAAAAATAAATAAATAAAAGTGCAAAATTAAGCTTTTACAAATTCGGATTCACAAAACCAAATAGATTCAGATGTTTTTATTTTATACATTATTCTTAGGCCTTTCTTTTTCCATGAATTGCATCCATTATACCTCAATTGATGAATCGATGATGTTCATTTCATTTGACATTGTTTGTCTCCGTGCTCCCATATATTATCTAAGTTCTATTTTGATTTTTTTAGAATGTAAACTTTATTTTCAAGCGTATACAAATTTCAAATAATAAATTTACTCGAACTATAATTTTATAATCTCTTACACTAATTTCACTAATATCAAAATGCTTCCTTCGAGAATCGATATTGTATTCTATCAAGTAAAATATATATATATATATATATATATATATATATATATATATATATATATATATATAGTTAATCAAATTTTCTCAAATTTTTAAATTTGTTAAAAATATAAAGATGTTTGGTGTAGTGTAGATACACCAACCAATACTAAGACAACTAGGTTTGCTCCAATATCTCAACTATTTTTAAAATTAATTTAAAATATTATCTATTATCTATTTCAAAAACATACGTAAATCTGTCGCAATTTTTGGAAATTATTAACATATATAGCAAAATGAATATGGCACAAATAAAGTTGAAATATCAAATTATTACTTTTGCTATTAATATTATTAAAAAAAATCTTTAGCTACAAAATTAAGCTTTAGCGACGGAATATTTCGCAAATGTTTGTTCATTTAATTTATTAGATTTCCGAGAAAGAAAAGAGGCTTTCTAAATTTCGTCCCTTATTAATTTCGACGTGCAAGGCAAAGTCACCTTTCTCTCTTACGACAACTTATCTTTACTTAACAGCCACAAGCAAATTTGAGAATAGAAGCTAGCTCTGGAGCTACCTTTTCTTCACACCTTCTACTATGCCTCTCCAATCCTGTACTCTGAGAACAATACTATTCTTGATTTTATCTTTTGTTCCTTTGGTTATTTCTTCAAATTTTAGCTATCCTGCAGTTTTCAACTTCGGGGATTCCAATTCAGACACCGGTGGTCTGGTTGCCGGAGTTGGTTTTCCAGTCGGACCGCCTCATGGACAAACTTATTTCCTGGAACCCTCAGGCCGGTTCTGTGATGGTCGCTTGATTATTGATTTTCTCAGTATGTCTCAAGTAAAGTTCATCATTAATTTATTGAATTTATGCTTAGTCTAATGTAATAATAATTCGTGTTTGCAGTGAAAGCAATGGACCATGAATTCCTGAACCCATATCTGGATTCTGTTGGTGCCCCTGAGTTTGAGAAGGGGTGTAATTTTGCAACTGGTGGCGCTACTCTACTTCCAGCAAATGCAGCTTCAACAGATCCATTTTCATTTGGGATCCAGGTCTCTCAGTTTGCCAGATTCAAGGCTCGAGTTCTTCAATTACTTGCAAAAGGTATTAGCAGCAGCCAGCATAAAAAGAATTAATTTTATGTTTGATGCGATATTAATTGCCACTAATTTGCTGTTGGATTCAGATAAGAAACTTCGCGAGTATATTCCACAGGAAAAATATTTCAAGGAAGGTCTTTACATGCTTGACGTGGGACAGAATGATCTTGATGGTGCATTCTATTCCAAATCAGAGGAACAAGTACTTGCTTCTATTCCAAAAATCTTGTCAGAATTTCAGTCTGGAATTGAGGTTAGCATGTTCTTTTTAGCTATTTAAGAAACGTTGTGAGCAGAAAAAATTTAAACTCTCTTCTTAACCTTTAACTGTATAGAGATTATACAGCGGAGGGGCCAGGAATTTTTGGATTCATAACACAGGTCCGCTGGGCTGCTTACCCAGAATCATTGCTGTATTCGGGAAAAATGCAACAAGTCTTGACCAGCTTGGATGTGTTAATCCCCATAACAGAGCAGCCAATGAATTCAACTCACAATTGAAGAATCTTTCCGCAAAGTTTCAGGCACAATTTCCTGATGCTAATGTTACTTATGTCGACATTTTCTCCATCAAAATCAATCTCATTTCAAACTTTTCCCAGTTTGGTATATGTTTTTACCTTGCAGTATATTATTAGCTAGATTCATAATTCAGGTTTATTATTACGGACTCTTGCTTTTTTCAGGTTTCAAGCAGGCTTTAGCAGCTTGCTGTGGATATGGAGGTCCCCCGCTGAATTTTGACAGCAGGATTGCTTGTGGGCAAACCAAAAATCTGAATGGGAGAACAGCGACAGCAAGTGCTTGCAATAATACTGCTGAATACGTGAATTGGGATGGAAATCATTATACTGAAGGAGCTAACCTATATATTTCTCAACAAATATTATCAGGAAATTACTCTGACCCGCCCTTCTCACTAAATTGGCCTTTCTCCATCAAACCAGCGTTCAATAACTCCAAAATGCTGTGCTGACCAGCTTCTAATTAAATGCAGAATCATGCTGTATGCCTACACCCACATGGAGTCTGGCATGATTGTCAAATATTTTGCTAGGGGAAAATATAAAAAAGCTTGATACATATGTAAATCCTTGCATTTGAAAAAATAAAAGAATATATATATATATATCAAAAGATCGAGGCTATGTTAATTTTTTTTTTTCAATTGACCATATTCTATTTCACACACCACACCCATAAAGATGTAGTTATGAAAAAAAAATAAAAATCATTTAGATAAAACTACCTAAACTTGCATGGTTTATTAATTTTCATGAGTTCCATTTGACAGTGAAACCATTGATCCCACTGGACATTATTTGAAAATAATTCCATATGTGATACTAGTGTCCACATATAAGCCTAACATTTGTATTGGTGTAAAAGAATATATCATAAATCATAATTTACTGATCATTCTAATTATAATATTATAGAATGAACCAACTAGAATTCTTGTTAAACTATTATATAAAATCAATATACAATAAGTAGTATACACACACCCAACAACATAATATAGTTGCTTTTATTATTATTTGATGATTTGAAATCAAGTGATATAAAACATGGATCCAATTATCATTCTTATTTTTCAACGCACTTGGATGTTATGCTCGAGATTCTTTCAGGTTAGATTTTTCTCTTATCACATCCAACCACCTGCACTTGGTGTTTGTTTGGTAAACTCCACAATTTCGCATTCAATGGAAAGGATTGCCTAAATTCAATCTTACATGTTTATTTATTTATAATTAATAGAAAATTATCATATATTCTGAAAAATAATGGATATAGATATCGATAACAAGTTGGGGAAAGGTTTTGATCAGCAGGCGGCGTCCCACCCCCTTTTATCACGATAAATAACCAAAAATAAAATGAAAATAAAAAAGAATTATATAATTTTCCAAAAAGACACAGCAGCAGTTAATTGCCGCTGGCCACAGAAGAGGAGAGTCGATCTCCCTCCATTTTCATCTCTACCGGTGGATTTAGCTTTGTGTGAATTGTGATTGGCAGTTTGAGGAAATACTAGAAGGCCATAGCCACGAGTGAAATGAGAGAGAGAGAGAGACAAACAAGAAAGAGCTCTCTTCTCTTGTAGTTGTTTCTCCTTTCCTTCACTTCTCGCACCTGATTCTCTCCTTCTTCATTACATTTACTTTATGCGCTAACTTCTTTCTTCCTCTTTCTCCTTTTTTCCTTCTCTTGCCATAATTTTTCTGATTATTTCGCCTTCGCATAGAATTCAATTACCTGGCGTCGCGTAACATATTGGATTTTTAGTGAATCCTGCTTGTATCTAAAACTCTGGTCCGAGGTTACATAGGGTTGTGCTTTTATTTGGCTGATTGCAGAAGATGCTTCCATGGGGTGGAATTAGTTGCTGTTTGACCTCTGCTGCACTCTACTTGCTTGGCAGGAGCAGTGGCAGGTAATGCCTTATCTCCTCTTTGTGCTTTACACATTCATTGGCGTTTGATTAATAAGTTATTGGGCATATATATGTTTTCTTATTTATCTTCTTCTTCTTCTTTTCTTTTTTATATGGTTTAGGGATGCAGAGCTTCTTAGGTCGGTCACGAGAGTCAATCAATTGAATGAATTAGGTATGCACCTATTGAACCTTCTTCAGAGGCTGACGGAGATAAGAATACCATATTCTCCAGAATACAATGAACTTAGTATTCCATCTGGAAATTTATTGATTGCGTATTTTTAAAATTTTCTTGCTTTCTCTGATCCTGTATGAATTACGGAATGGTTCAGTCAATGGATTGTTAAGATTTTCTTGATCCTATTGCAATATTTGTGACAGATACTCTGATTTGGTATTACCTGCAGCTTTAGAGTTTAATGTTGAATTGCTACTTACATTTGGGAGTTTGTTACCAACGCCTTTAGCAACTTCAAATATTTTCGATTTTGCATATAGTTTGGTCAACTAGTGTCACAGCATCAGCATATGATGGTACACTGATGGTTTGGTGGGTTCGTAATTTTCGTTTGCCACATGGGTGTCATTATATTTGCTTCTTCTAGTGACATTTATTATGTAAGCATTTTTTTTTCCTGGAAGAACTAGGTTGGTGGCTGGAGGGAAGGATTTTATGTGTTTGTTTTCAGATTTTTTACTACATCTGGAGGTTGTGTAGGTAGTATCTGTACAACTAAAGGGACTTCCAACCCCTCAATTGCATAATTGCCATTCGGTTTCCTTGCTGTGAGAAATCCTTGCTCTGAATTTAGTATTATTTTCTACCAATTCTGATACAGGGAGGATCAGAATGAGTTCCACGCTTGACTCTTAGCTCTCACTTTTTAGAAAGAAAAAAAAAATGAAATTGTGATATGACATTGATTGACACATTGATATTACATTATATGAAATTGTGATATGGTGTGATAAAAAGTTAACTACTAATGTCATTTTCTTTCCTAAATCATGAGAAAAGTATTTATATATTTCTTTTTTTTCAGCAAAGTTACTTGATGTTGAAAGTAAAGTCTTACCACTGGTTGTTGCAATCTCTGGAAGAGTTGGCTCAGACAATCCAATCAGTTGCGAGTATAGTGGCCTGAGAGGCGTTATAGTAGAGGAGACGGTAACATCAAATTATTATTAGTAGTAGTATTTTTTTTAAAAAAAAGAAGAATCGGACTATATGATGCTAGTTTTTCTTTCTTAACAAGTGTGTGAATGTTCATATCTTTATGCCCTTCAGGCTGAACAACACTTCTTGAAGCACAATGATGCTGGTTCTTGGATACAAGATTCAGCCTTAATGCTATCAAAGATTAAAGAGGTCCCATGGTATCTGGTGAGATATTATTGTATCTTGATTCTCGTTGCTTATTTGCTAAAATCAAACTTCATTGTCCAAAATTTTTTGTAATATTTAAAGCATGGTTGATCAAGAAAATCCAACTGCAATCTTTTGGGGTTTTCTGTCAGGATGATGGGTCTGATCGAGTATTTGTCCTGGGGGCCCGAGGTGCCTCAGGTTTTGCATTAACTGTTGGAAGTGAGGTTTTTGAAGAGTCTGGGCGATCACTTGTACGCGGAACATTAGACTATCTTCAGGGCCTCAAGGTTTGCCTTGTTCTGGGATTATCCTCATTTAAAACATTGCTTGCAAAGTTTTGGTAGAAGTTGTTTGATGATGATTTTTTTCTTTTTTCCAAGATGCTTGGGGTGAAGCGTATTGAAAGGGTACTGCCAACTGGCACTTCATTGACAGTGGTTGGCGAGGTATTTTTTGTTGAATGATATGAAATGTTGGTTACTATCTCTTTATTGTAAACATTTGGGTTTGAATGATGGTGTTATTCTTGTAGTATATAGAATTGGATGTTATTTCTCAAATCTTATGACACCAATTACCTAGTTGAGTTACCTTGCTCCTATAGATTATTGGTATTTTCTTTTCCTAGTAACAGCTCTCATTCATTCACTTCATCCATCTTACGGGGGCGTTTCTGTCTATTGTATAGCTTTTGAGTAGCCATTTGGTCCACCAATTTTTACGTGTAAAATCATTATCGGCTTTTCTATATGACTTCATTATGAATTCAAGATTAATAATCTTATGGCATCTGTTGTCTTTAATCACCGCTTCAAGAAGTTGTTGGCAGATAGAATCATATCACTGGAACGACTGGATTTATATTACTCAGTTATTTGATGCTTTCAATTTTGATCTCTTTGATCATAACAGGCTGTCAAAGATGACATTGGCACAGTTAGGGTCCAGCGTCCCCATAAAGGACCATTTTATGTATCTCCTAAAACTATAGATGAGCTCATTGGAAATTTGGGGAAGTGGGCAAGGTTGACATCCTCTCTCTCATATGAAAACTTCTTCCTCTTCTTGCTGCACTAACTTACAAAGATGGTAATGTTAAAATGATGGAGAAATTTATGCACCAGGTGGTATAGCTATGCCTCAGTCGGATTGACTGCTTTTGGAGTTTTCCTAATTGCCAAGCATGCAATACAGCATTTCATGGAGAGAAAGCGTCATCGGGAATTGCAGAGCAGGTATTTGTTATGCAGTTCAGTCATTGTGATCTGTGCTATTCTTGTCTGAAAAAAAAAAAAAAGCCACGTCTACTCCCAAAAAATGAAGTGAAGATAAAAAGAACAGGCAAGACAAAGTACTTTCAATTTCTCTTCACAGGAAATGGAGTTAACAGTTTGTTATGCAGGGTTATTGCTGCTGCTGCTAAGAGAAAAGGTCAAGATTCTGAAGGTAAATTGCTTATAGTGGTAATTATCGAGCAAAAAATAGGTTGTATCTAGTGTACGTGATACAAAGATATTCCGATTATTTTTCAGGTTCTAGTGGAAAAGTTGAGAATGGGTCAGACAATTCTAAGAGGGAACGTCCAATTCCAGATCTCTGTGTGATATGCCTTGAACAGGAGTACAATGCTGTTTTTCTCCCGTAAGCTCACAGCTCCTAATATTATATTGTACTTACATATCCTACTATGTACATGCACAAACATAATATCTAGGTAAAATAACTGTACATAGGCATCTTTTTTTTTTTTTTTGCTCAGCTTATTTTGCATCTTTGGTTTATAGAATATTGATAATAAAGTTCTCTCTTGGTTACTGGACTAGTATATGGGAATCCCGAAATGGCATGCATCTCAAGTTGGACTTCAGTGTCAGACTAATAGGCATAATGAACAGTCAAATTGGTTATAGCAGCATGGAAATTGGTGAATAATATCAGATAGCATGTGGGCAAACTTAAAACATCCATATGGGTTAAGATGTGTAGTATGATCTATGGAAAATATTAAAATAACTGAACAATTTTATGTAGCACATTAACAAATTTAAAACATCCGGTGTGTGATTTGTTGAATGAACTCAATGATTAAAAATGACTTGGTGAATGATTTCTTACAGTACAAAAACTAATTTGAAGGATTTCTTACAGTACAAAAACAAATTTGAAGGACCTTTGTGGTTTAAGATGTGCAATTTATTAAAGGTAGATTTGTGTGGCAGCTTCACTAGAATGAAATTAGCTTTGGCACAATGAAGGTATGCAATTTGGTTACTTGATGAATGGAACTGGTTTTTATATTTCAATTTTCACAATAGGAAAACCAAAAATTAGAAAAAAAAAATATATTTAGCATTCTGTAGTGTTTTCGCAATCTACCTTTGTTCCTCCAAAAACTCTGAGTTGGACCAGATTTTCATCTGCTCATTATTCCAAAGTGGATACAAAGCAGTTATTCCTTTTGTGTCCCAAAGTAGGAAATTTAATTGACAAAGAAATCTTGAAAGATGACTAAAACCACAATATGAAAAGGAGCCTTCATAGTTCATTGTAAATTGCATGGCTGTAACAACCTAACATTAGTTGATAACTTTACCCAAGTTTGATAAATGCTTACATTGTCCTTTGTCATACACGTGTTCACAGTGTCTACAGTTAACAGTTATGTCTGAAAGCTGTTTCTGTTAGATGCTTTTCTCCCTAGCCTTGTCCACTTTATTAATGCTAGGAGCTTGATAACCATCTGAATTATTTCATATTTAATTGCTCTCTTTTCCTGTTATATTTCTCTCTCTGTTTCAAGTAAATATATACATATGCATATACTATTGAAATGGCATCGGCTCAATGCTTGTGCTTTTTATGTGAGAAACGGTATTGGTGACCTTTAACTGCTCATAACCAAAAAAGGCTTATTGCAAAAAGAAAATGGTTTGTTATTTTGATTCAAGCTTTCCTCACTTCAGCTGGTTGCATTTCATACTCATTTTAACCTGCAGGTGTGGCCATATGTGCTGTTGTACAACATGCTCTTCGCATCTGACAAATTGTCCTCTTTGCCGGAGACGGATAGAGCAGGTTGTAAAGACTTTCCGCCACTGAAGATTTGCTTCTAAAGATAGCAAGCAGTCCTGGTTTAAGATACCCTTCATACTCATTTCTTTATGCATCCGAGTTTTGGTGTAAAAGCCTCACAGTCGAGGTGACAACTATAGTAGAAGATATATTTCTAGATTCATCTCAGTGGATGTCCGCTTCCATTGCCTGTTCGTGCCGAGAAACCTAAGTTGTGCCTTATGCGCCGTCTCTGTGATGAAATCTCTTTCCCAGCATTGTAAATACACCAACTTTATTACGCTCATCATCCTTGTTTAATTTTCATTTTAGGCAGTCTGGATGAGGCAGGTAATGGTTTGGTATAGTATTATAATTACTATGGTTTAGTAAATTTTTTATTAAAAAAAAGTTGAAATAATAAAAAATAAAAATAGTTTTAATAATAGAGATATAAAATTAGATTTATATTAGAATATAATTGGAGTTTTTAAAATTATATAAGTGGGGTAAAAGAATAAAAATATAGAAAAACATAATAAATGACAAATTTTTAAAAAATCTAGTAAACTATGAATTGAGCATAAAATACCATCAGTTAGACCATACTTATGATTTGGAGATGGTTCCAAATAAACGCTCACCGATACAAAGATCATCATGATTTTATATAGGGTGATCCAAACAAGGGATGCGGAATTATCTGTTTGTATTTGCCAATTGTTGGAAACAGGAGTTTATTTATTTTATTTCTTACACCGGTGCTGATGTTACGTCTGCAATTTGAAATTGCTACTATAGTTATAGAGATGCAATTCTTCTGAAATTGGCAACCAAGTGAATTAACAATCGTGGATCTTGAGCTTGTATAATTGAGCGATAATCTTATGTGCATTTCATATTTCACATTTTGGAATCATGGGTATCATTCTGCTGTATCCAGAACAGTGCCAGCACAGGTTTTTCCACGTCATATTTGGAAGATGGAGCTGAATCTAATGCTCTGTTCATTCTTATTTCTACCAATTGTTCATGCTTAGGCAGCCACGAATACTTGTGCTTGAAAGTTAAGCTGTATTTGCCACATGGAGGTGGAACATTCTCACATCATTTTGAAAGCATGGAACTTTAACTCCTTACTAATCATTTTCTATCTTTGAAAATATACTCTCTGCCAAAGTTTCTCATTAAAAATTATTTTGCATTGCTGTTAAGAAAAAAAAATTGCATCTTTTGACACCTCAACTTGTTGAAAAAAAATCCAATTGAGCTTATCGATTAAATTTTTGTTCAGTTGAGTCCTAGAATTTCTATTTTTCTTCAGTGGCTCCAGGCCTAACTTTTCCCTCACATTAATATTCCAATTACGAAACTATAAAAACCAGACTCCTCCAGCTCTGAAAAACGGCAATTTTCTCTCATCTATCTCCCAAACTTGCTCTTCTCAAATTCCGGAACCATCCATGGATGTGTATGGAAAGATCAATAAGGCAGTTATTGTGTGTTCTTCAGTCCAAGGAACTCAACCACCAACTCCAATGAAAACCCCTGGAAAACCAGATTCTGCAAAACATTCAAAATCAGTACAAAGAAAAGCTGTTGCTTCCAAGATTGAGCATAAAGTTCACCCAACATACGCTGCGCTTCCTAATATCCATGGAGGCAAAGAATCAGAAGCACCGAACATTGAAAGAAATTTCAGTAATTATATAAACCATGTAAGGATTAATATGAAGACAAAATCAACCGTTGATGATGCACGAAATGTTGTCAATTTCTCAGATTGCAACGATGAAATGATTGTAAGTTCATCAGGAAAAGATGAGTTTTCGGAATATTTAGATCGTGCCGGGGTTAAGATAAGAACTACCTCAAGCAAGTTTTGGTAGCGGAAGATTTTCTTGAATCATTAGTTGTATGAAACTGCATCAAACTTTAAGCCACAAGAACTTTTTCTTTTTCTTTTTCTGATAATGTTTAGCATTTCCTTGGGTAGTGCAAGGATGTGAGGGACATGAAAGGATGAAATAACGTGGTTATGTTTGCATTAAATTCTTATTTTTTCCGTAATAAAAATTTTTAGCTAAGTTTGTTTGAATTTATTTCTGACAGCTAAATGAGAGGAGGTGAGTGAAGTGAAATTGGATTAAAGTGGGAGAATTGCCCTAGTTTTGCAGAACCGGAGATGGGAAATCTGCCGCCAAATTATTTATCGTATTTTTGAGGGCTCGATATCTTCCTTTTGAGCAATTGCGAATATCTGGGAATGAAACGCAAGCGTCTTACAGTTACATTAGGTCCGTCAGCGATCGCAGTAATTTTTTTTTTATGCATTAGTTATTATATTAACTGCTAGATTTACCTTAAATGGATTGCTGCGGTGTTCAAAATCTGATCCTACCCAAATAATTTGATCCGAACTAGATATTCGGATAAAATTATTAGAATCGGATAAGGTTGAAAAATTTAAAATTATTCGGATCGAGTTAAACCCTTATAAACTCAACTGCCGAACAACCCTTCCCAATTATTTAAAACGCAACATTTTATATATTGATATTTATCGGGTAAATTTAGATTCGGATCGTTCCAAATTCAAACTTTAATTTTAATTATATAAATTAAAAATATATTTTTTTTAATTTAAAAAATAAGTTTGAATTATTCGGACGTGATTCAAATTTTTGTGAATTGTTCAAATAAAGATTCAAATTATTCGTAAGATAGGATAGGATTGTGATATAAAAAAAAAATTAAAATTCAAATTATTCGAATTCGAATTAGATTAAATTTAAAATTTGAATTATTCGGATTCGAATCAGATTGATCCGACCCGCGGATCGGACGGGATTATGAATCGCGCAACTGGGATAAAAATGCCCCACAAAACAATAGTTCACACTTTTGGCATGAAATGAAAGGTAATTGTCAAAATTAATTCGTGGCACAATATCGGGTTAATTCACCGGTGTCACTGCCTAACCGACGCGTTTGGCTGCTGGCGTTGCCGCCGCGCAACTGTCCAAGCCGCGCAATTCCACGAAGGTATTTAGTAATTTTGTTTTTCAGATTTCAATTTATTTCTATTTGTTGATGGTGGTATTAAGAAGTTTGAGAGAAGAGGGAAATGGCATTTCACGAAGATGCAGGGTAATTTCAGTAAACTCATTGAGGGTAACTTTCCAGGTATTCTGCTTTCATGTTCATGCACTCTGTAACTATATGTGATTAGAAATGCTGATCTTTCTCTCTCTACAGTTCTAAACAAAAATCACTTTCCTGATTGCAGTTTTAAGATCTCAATTTGGATAAATGTAAGGTACAAAATGTATTTACTGAAATTTTTTGAATCTCTCTGAGGCTCTTCGATCCTTGTAATTTGTGTTTCAGTTGTCTGTTAAAATGTTTCAATGAGACTTCTAGTTTATCTTTGGCACAAAATATGCGTCTAGATAATCATCGTACTTGTTTGTTCGGTTTGAAACAGTTTTGCGTAATACTCTCATCAAAGAATGGAAGGAGGAAAAATGGTGTTTATAAAAGAATTAGCGCCATCAGCTCAGACAAATATAAACACACAATTCATAATCTTGGAGAAGGGCAATACAACAATGGAAGGGCAGAACAAGACATGCTCGGCCTTGGTGGCTGACGACACAGCTGCTGTTCATTTCCAGTTCTGGGGCAATGAGTGTGATGCTTTTGAGCCAGCTGATATTGTCCGTTTGACCAATGGTATATTTTCTTACAATAGGAACAATCTTGTTCTGAGAGCAGGTAGAAGGGGCACCATGGAGAAAGTGGGAGAATTTACAATGAAGTATGTGGAGACACCTAATATGAGTGAGATACGTTGGATACCAGACCCTAATAATTCAAAAAAATATGTCCAAGAGGCTGTTATTTCCAGCCATTCACGAGTTTTTCCACCCGTAACTTGATGGATATACTATAATCTATCTGGTATTTGAAACTCATTGATCTGATTAATTTCAATTCTCGCCGAGCAAGCTCCACAAAGGAAAACAAAGTCGCTGCCTTGTAGTTAGTTGAAGCATAATTGTTCTTCTCAGATTCGATGTGTATACTTTGTAGTGGAGCGACGGTTTGTGTTTACTACTTACTCTTATCCCATTTTGGCAATATCTACTGCAACAATGTCGGTAATGGTTTGTGCAGTTGTTTTTTTCTTTGTGCTCTCCATATATCATCTGAATAATGAGTCTCACTAGCCTCGCATATAGATGAGTTGTATGCTTGATAGCTGAACATAAGGAAGAATTTTTGTTATATAGCCCACTAAAGGGAGCAAAAGCTTAATGGACTAGAGATTTAAACTTCATTAGTTTTTGTTCAGAGCACACATTGGGCCATCTCTTTTTTCGTTCTAATTGTAAAATTATTCAATTAATGAACACGCTTCTACTCTGCCAGCAACCTCAATCAGGTAAAGCAATAAAAATTTCGTAATAATGTTACTTTCCATGTTTGACTTGTACAGAACTTTAAACTTTATTCCAAGATAATCGCCAATCCAAATATAGTCATCACTATCACTGTAAATCATGAAAAATATAGACAAAATACCTCATCACTGTTAGTATTACATTGCACAAAACTCCTAAATTTCCCTCTCTATAAACTATCAACAGCAGAATAAATACAATACAGAGGTTGCTCCTACTAGATTGTACATATGTTACATTCAGCTGGTTAACAACTTAGCAGCTTAACCTTCAATCATTCTCGGAGCCGTGTACTCAACAATCTTTAGCAACTTGTATGATTGAGCATTAAAAATACAACACGAGCACCAAATGTATGCCAACTGGGACAACATTCTCCTTCAAGATGAACGGTGTCAACGTTCCTGGCAAAAGTGCAACTGCTGCAATGAATCTCGAAATTACAAAAATTGGGCCGTTAACTTCATATATATGCAAGTGAGCTCCTATCGAGGTCAGGTTGTGGGCGACCACGTGTTGGGGTAGGAGGCCTTTGGATGTTAAGCTCCTAAGAGACATAAAAAACACAGTGAGAAATATGAAGCCACTGGTGAAATAGAACTTTCTTGGTTCAGAAACCAAGGGTTACTCGCAAATACTGAGAATGCAAGAAAATAAACCTGCATCCATGTATCATCCATGACCCGTTCCGGGGATGTCTCTGGTGATTGAAGGGGTGGTGGCAAGGGATGAATTAATTTTGGAACAACCACCAAACCCCTGCCAACCACTAGTATTGCTCCAGCATTATTTGCAGTCCCTAGATGAACAAATTTAATTAGGCCGAAGCTAGAGTTGAGCAAAAGAGAAAAATAACAAAAAAAACTGAATCTATATTAGCTTACCACAGTAGTTAGTTGCTGAGAAAAGTGTAATCAATTGACCTTGAGCAAATCGTTCAAACCCATCCATGACACATTCATGTGCTCTGATAATCAGCTGTAACTTATTTTTCTTGCAGAAGTCTGTAACACGATCAGGCTGCAACAATGGCCAAAAATGTGGGCCTAATTCTTTTTGTCTTTATAAGCGAAACAACGATGATGATGATGTAGGCATCAAACTTAATATGGGCATCAATTCACTTACAGCAAATCATGGTGATGTTGGCAGGTAAGAAGAAAAACCAAAAAAAAAAAATGCAAGTAAAAACTTTTGAATTTTCAAAAATGCATTGCTTGTGCATCTAACATCATAACATATGTTCGCAGAATCACCAGGTCAGGTTCATTATACATGATATATGCTAATGCTAGATATCATAGGTTACCAGATACATTTGGCAGTAAAACATTCTAATCCAAGCCATCATGAACAGGCGCATATTGCACATAATTATATATATCCTACACAAAGGAGCTAATGCTGCATCCAAGAGCAGCACGTGATGAGACATACCCCAAAAGTGACAAGACCAGGGCCTCTTGCATTTGGTCTCAAACCCTCGATGCTATCATTTTCTGTTGGATCAGACCTGTGTAAACCATATCCCGAATTCAAATTAATTCGAGCAATGAAAGACAACAGTATAATGGATAAATCAAAATAATACATACCATAAAAGATCCATTAGAATTATAGATCCAGCATCCATTGTGATGGGCCTTTCAATCTTTTCTATCTGCTCTACTGAATGAATAGATCTGCCTATGCCACCATGCATGCAAACGATTTTCTTTTCAATGAGTGCAGCAAGTGGAAGAAAGTTGAAAAGTTGATTGAAACGTGTCCACGCCCAGATCCCATCGCTCTCTCCCTGCAGTTATTATTGGTTCAACAACACTAAAATTTTTACAATATAACAAGGACAACAGCATATAACATTTTATCAATACCATTCTCTCAATGCATTCAAGACGAAACCCAAAGAGTGCATTTATGTCAGCAGCTTCATGGTTTCCACGTATCAGATGAACATTCTCAGGGTACTCAATCTGCAAATACAATAAAGGTGCAGGGTCAGATATAGAACAATGATGAATACAACTGAGTATTCCCCCAAAGTACATATTCTTGCCTTGAGAGCAAGAAGCAAAGTTATAGTCTCCAAACTGTGCTGTCCTCGATCAACATAATCTCCCAAAAACAAATAGTCAATGTACCTTCAGCATAAAAATGGAAAAATTGGTTAAACAATAGGTCCAGCTTATGCAAATGGAAGCTCTGTCAAGAGCAAGGGGGCATAAAGTGAAAATTCAGTGCAAGTTCTTGTTAAAAAGTTCCCATGATAACCCACACAGCATATATCAGAGAATACAGAGTAAAGCAACATGTATTTTGAAAAAAAAAAAAAGCAAAGTCAAACACAGACTTAAAACCTATTTATGGGCTGGAACTTCATCATGAAGGCAAATGGGCAAATGCAGTCACCAAAATTCAAACCTAAGAAGCTATGCACCTTCCCTAATAATGCCATCAGCAGAAACCCATGATGTGCATGTGTGTGTGTATATTTACTTATATATAAATAGACAGCAGTACTCGACACAAAACTCTAGCATACCCCAAACCCACCCCCAAAAACACATAAACCCCTTGTAGATCTGAACTTTTAAATTTGGTAACTCTTGAATATCTTTATTCACTAGGAACACAGACTTAAAACCTATTTATGGGCTGGAACTTCATCATGAAGGCAAATGGGCAAATGCAGTCACCAAAATTCAAACCTAAGAAGCTATGCACCTTCCCTAATAATGCCATCAGCAGAAACCCATGATGTGCATGTGTGTGTGTATATTTACTTATATATAAATAGACAGCAGTACTCGACACAAAACTCTAGCATACCCCAAACCCACCCCCAAAAACACATAAACCCCTTGTAGATCTGAACTGGTAAATTTGGTAACTCTTGAATATCTTTATTCACTAGGGGTGCCACATGTCTAGGTATCCATGAAATCTAATTCAAAGTTCAGGTGCCCAAAAAAAGTATGCATTATTGCATTAAATTATCTGAGTGTTTTTATTTTAAATATAGGGTTTCTGGGTGTCAATATATAAATTTGAGCATTCTTTTTCCTTTCTTATATGCTAACCACTAGAACATGAGCAACAATGCATATTTGACACAAGGCGCATGGTTCCTTCACAAGGAGCATGATAACAACAGTTAAGTGATCATTTTTAAGATGGGATTTTGAAGGCATGTATATCACAAAGTTACACAGATGTAGTCTATCAATGTATGTGGTTTGTACATACATAAAAATTTAAACCTGCTATTAAATAGATTTCTGCAATCTGAGAGCTCTAGTTCTCATACTTACGTAATGTCTCCAGCAGTGGAAGGAAATCCATATTCATCAAATAGACGCATCAAATCACCAAACTGTCCATGTAGATCACCAAAAACTTTAATTGGAGCTTTCAATTGAAGGACTGTGGGCTCTTGCATAAAGATCTGTTCAGCGGCATAGCATAGTTCACCAACTTCATAAGAATCCAAGAAAAACCTCCGATTAGCAGGGGCTTTCCAGTTCCGAGGCCTAAGCAATGTAGAAATAATCTGCCACAAAAAAAAAAATTGAGTGGCCCTTTAATATTGTATAAATGCACATTTATCTGGATAAACAAATTGTTAACTTGCCTTCTTATGTAAGCCTTGAGGAGACTTTTGCCTAGTAAACCTTTTGGCAGGATAAGGTGTGTCATTATTCATGGGAATCATTCGTCTGCTTTCATTTTCAAACTGTTCTAGCGACAATTGCCTCACCAACCCACCGAGGTTCCCCACGGCCTCTTTAGCAACCACAACCTGTAATAGCACAGCAATATGATTTTGCAGCTTGAAATGAAAGCACTACCTCATATACCAATCAGAGAAAGATGACATACAGCTCTAGGATGAAGGCGAACATCACGGTCAGTGTCACTGCCATCTGATGTTGCTTCTGCAGCGCGTGAGTTCCCATCGGATCCAGCTGTGTCTTCAGCAGAATTAACAGATGCTGCCTGGGCAGCTTGCCAGACAGCGGCGGCGGCCTCAGCTTCAGCAGCAGAAGCCTCTCTAAGTTTCTCCATTGAATTGTTGTCCATGCTGCCAAAGAAAAATATAACTCAACAGAGATTTGTGAGAATGAAATTGATTTATGATATTCCAAATACAAACATGTGATTTGCGCGCACATCCAATAATGCAAGACAAGATAGAAAGAGAAGGTTAAAACCTGATACCACCAAACGAGGAAGGTTCTGATTCACCATCTGAAATTGCTTCATAAGGATTTAAATTAGGATGATTAATTCTGGGACTCGTAATAGTTGATGCTCTCTCAGATGTTATTATAGTAGAATTAATGTCTGAACGGAATGGTGAATTTTCCGCAATCAGAAAATCATCCAGCAGTATATCTGCATGGAACGAATTAATGTGTCATGAAGAGTGGACGTCCTATATCAACTTGCACAAACTAAATATCATCACCCCGTCACATTAGAAGCTTCCCTTAAGGTTTACTATTGAGGTTACACAGAAGAACAAACACTGATGCAATTCACCGCCAGAGTATAAACCAGCCAACCAAAAGGACATAAGTAATTGAAACATTCATTTGGTAAATTCTCCAAGATAGGGGAGAAGTTAGATGATCAAAACAAAGCACTTTGGCCTCAAATATAGTCTTAAAGAAATTCTCTTTTTAGTTTCAATATTTGAAATTGATAGGCCAGGAACCAGGATGAATCAAAGAGCATAGCCTGGGTTAAACAAGTTATGGCCAACAAATGCACAAAAGTAAGTCTTTAGCACTCTCATATGCAGTGATAATGGCCCAAACGTGAGACCACCTGACCAATAGCAATCAAGAAAAAAACTGACACACACCAGCATGGCAACCAGTTGTAAGAAGTTGCTTTTTACAAGGATCATGAAAAAGTGGCCAACAAAAACCCAACTATTCACATATTCATGTCCTTAATTCACGGGACTAAAAATATATAAGGGAAATATCACTTGAAACTATTTAAATGGATCCTATATACAACAGCAAAGGTGCAATTTCATTAAACGAAATAGCAGATAAAGAACTGGTGGGTTGAGTTCACAAATAAAGTAAGGAACATGACTAGGACAAATATTAATTCACTCTTCCACAGTCACAGAGAGACTCAATGTCTGCAAGTGCTCCAACGATAACCAACGTAGTATTACATTATCAGAACTAGCTGTTAACATGACCACTGCAACTAAGAGATCAAAGGAAAAATCCTAAGCGTAAAAGTAAGAAAATGCATCTTAAAATGTCTTGTAGAGTTGAAGCACATGTTCTGAAAAGATAAACATCAAAAGCATTGTTGACAATGTTCTGCTCCTATTAATTATATCAAATATATTCTCCATCTGTGAACGGTTCAAGGCTCAATAATATATTAGTATACTCAATACCTCCTCTTAGACCACCATAAACATAAATGCGAACACCGACAGAAGCAGATCCATGGCGACATCGGCGCATTAGCTCCAAAGCGGGATCATATTCAGTGTGTCCCTTGCTGGTTTTTGATGAAGTTATAGGCCCAGTTCTATCCAACCATATACCAGCAGCAGTGTCCAATACTAAACAAATGGAAAATGTGCTGCAATTAAACATCATTTAACTCAAAGCTTTAAACTAAAATATAAAAAGACTACCTGCAACAGCTGCTTCCCCATCTACCACACGTCCCCCCTTTAGGACCCCTCCTGTAACATGCAACCGTGCACCAACAAAAACCTGCTAGCAAACAATGTAAAGATCACCAACATATTGGTGCGGTCATTATGGAGGCACAACATTTGAAAAGAAAAAAAAAATAAAGACTTGAGCCTCAAAAACTAAATCCGAGTGCTATGGGTGTTTCAGCAAAAATTGAGCCCCATAAAATGTTGAGGGTGGGAACATTATTCTAAAGTATACCTTTCATGAACTAGAGAATAAAACCTAATAGATAGAAAATTCTGGCCTCATTCACTCACTCACCGCAGCATGCTGATACCTTGGTGATGGAGATACCCCCGGTGCAAGAGTCCACTCCCACTGGCCATTTCTATGCATTAAAAGCCCATAAGCATCTCCCAGTGCCTGTTTAAGCACATAAATAAAAAGTCAAACGGCAATACATAATGATCTCAGAAATGAGTCAAAAGCTTTATTATCAATAACAAAGGAGGTTTAAACATGATTCTTAACGCATCTATTATTTACTTCCCCACCATTTCTTTAAATTGGTAAAGGAACAAAGAAATTATTCTTGACTAATCCAAGTTCAAGTTTGTTTATCTTCAACATTTTACACATGCCCCTCAGTTCTGCCTTTGACATCCGTATTGCCATCAAATATTGTTTTCCCATGTTATGTTGGAGCTAACGTAGAACAGGCATATTGATAAATGTTCCAAAAAATACATTACCCAAAATGGGTAGAATGTGCGCACTAATAAATGCTTAAGATTGTAAAAACATCTTCGCAAATGTTATCAACTATGATTGTTGAGTTTCAAGCTGTAAGCTATTATTATCAACTTTTTAATACTCCAGTTCTATCCAAAGAAAAGTTGTAGCATGACAAATGTATTAGTACTTTGATTGCCTAGGCCTCTCCACATCTTTAATGCGGTTCAGCACTGAGCAAACTGGGATGAGCATTCCCAACTACAATTTTTGAAAAATACTAAATGAAAAAGAACAACAGAAAAACAAACACTAATCTAATTTTCAAGAAAACGGCACAGAGACCAACTGGGCAAACTGGGATAAATGTTCCCAATTCAAAATTTGAAAAACACTAATAAACACTAATAACAAAAAAGAACAACGAAAAGACAAACACTATGCTGATTTTCAAGAAAACAGCACATAAACCGACAAACTAATAAGGATAAGATGTCACATAATTAATTGCAATCAATTGCTTTATCAAACCCTTGAACAGAGGAATTTTACCATGCCAGAAGCATCCCTTCCACCACAAAGCAAAAACATGCCATCTGAACGAGCACTGGCTGTGGCATACCTACAAAGTAATGCTATGTAATGGTAAATCTAACAAATGATAAAAGAAATCAGAAGTTCTACAATGCATTAATTGGAAAAACTAAAGACACTTACATTCTAGCAGAAGGTCTATCACCTTCAGGACTTAGCCGTTGCCATGCATATGGCTTCTGGGCAGTATCCAAAGCCCATGCATCAGATAAAACTATTTTCCCTGGAAGGAAATATAAAAATCAGAAATATTTGATGCAGGTCAAAATGAATTATCATATCACATCTGAATGTAAAAAATAGTTGTCTGTTGCAGACTAAGCTACTAAAATCGTGATGCAAGTAGACCCAAAAGGTCCATTAAATTTAACAGCTAAAAAAGCTGAAAAATAATCATATAGACAGTGTGAGAGCTCTCAAGCAACAAAATGAGCTCCTGTCATGATAAATGTTTGCCCCTAGGAAACTTTACAGGAACAATCTGAATTTAGTTAAAACTCCAGGAACTGCTCGCATTAACAACTTCCCTTCATGTAAAAGATGCCAGCAGCCTGGGTCTCAACGTTTAAGAGAAAAATTTTGTCCAACATCTTGTCAATGGGATCTCAGATTAACAATGCAACATATCTACATTTTGGAATGAAATATAGGTCCCATCAAGATGTTGAATCTTACAAATGAAAGGTTATAAGTACAATGAGGATAAATAAACAAAGACAATCTTAAAAAGTATTTATTGACCCAAATGCACCTCTATTTAACGACAGGCAACATAGAATTTCCTAGTGGATTTATAGATTTTGTTGCCGAAATTCAAATAAGAAGAAAATTTCCATCCTGGGACTATGGCTTAACAAGAGAGGGAGGGGGGGTGGAAAGCGTAAAAGTTCTGCAAATAAATTCAAAAAAAAAAATGCTGTAATAAAAATCTCTTACCATCATTTCCGCTGACAGTAACAAGGAATCGTTGGGCAACCAAGTCCATTACATGGCCATATCGAGGTCCAGGACCCTGTCCCTGTACAACCACTCTACACTCCCATCAAGATGGTAATCAGTTCATGGTACAAAAATGCTATCCTAAAAGGAAAGGTCAGCAAAAACGCGAGCTTGTGAGGTAAGAAAAACTCACCGGTGCCACTTGAATTTGTCATTGGTCAAATCGAGAACATAGAGATCATCAGTAGAATGTCCAGCAGGGCCTATCCCACCCTAACCAATTCACCACCAATTCAAGCCAGATAACAGTCAAAACACGGCATGGAAATTTGAAAATTAAGCTCCTTTCACAAGTAGTTCATCAATCACCTGAAAGACAACCATAGTACCAACTGCAGCCGCCACATGGGCAGCCCTAGGAGACGGAGGTTCCCCTGCCGGTCGTATTCTGATCAGAAAACATGCAAATAAGCACTGCTCAACATCAACTCCCACTCAACCAATTCAATCCCGTAAAAAAAGTAAAGAGCAATCAAACTACCTAGTCCATTTCCTAGTGAGAACATCATAAGAGTGAACAGAATTGGTAACTCCAGCCAATCCTAAAAGAAATCAACACACCAATCAATTAACCAAGCAGCTTTCTAAAAAGCTAGGAGCAGCTTTCTAAAAAGCTAGGAAACAGAAACAGCAAGAAGGAAATAGAACAGTAACTAATCCCGGGAGCGGAGGAAGAGCCGCCGCCTTCAATAGCGGTGGCGCCGCCGAAGAGAATTAACCGGGGGCCGTGAGTGTTAGTAGCGGCAACAGCTGTCAAAGTATGAGCGCATCGGGGACCAGGAGCATCTTCATCGGTATCCCAATACGTCTCTAATGGGCGATAACCCGGAGCCGGGTGTAGCCACGACTTGGAACCCATTGCAGAGCCAAGACAAGCTCACCCGGATTGAGAATCAAATAAATCTGAGAATTGTATAAACAAAGCTGGAATTTCAAATTAAGGAAACCTAAGATCGGAGCCAAGGTGGCGGAGAGTCGTTGAAAACGGCGGTCAGCCCGGGCTAGACGCTCCGGACCCTCTTTCTTCCTTTCCTTTTCACTGATTAATTAATATTTTTTTATGAGAAGAAAAAAATAATTACAATAGACTAGGAGAGTTAATGGAAATTATAAAGAAATAGTAGCATTAATTAAAAAAAAAAATCGAAGGAATTTGGAGTTTGAGCTAGATGAACACAGTGGGGATTTTCCGTTAAAGGAAATGCTGAGAGAATGGAAGAAGAGTATGATTTTCTCTTTGAAGTGGAGAACTGTAGGATCCAATCCATTGGGTTGGGATTGGTTTGGTTGGTTTAGGTTCGATTTAGATGGGTTCAATTGAGTCAACTCTGAACTCAACCGTTAAAAAGTTGGTTTTTTTACGATTTTTTGTTCATGTTGAAGACAACTGGCGAACTAGGAAAAGTGGCAGAGCCCCGCAGACACTGTTACAGTTTACCGTTTTTTCTTTTCTTTTCTTTTTCTTTTTCTCGTGTCAAAATTGTCTAACGCTGATGGTGATTCACGGCTGACTTGTAAATCTGATGCTAATTACTTCTACCATAATATTCTGATTCAAATTTACCATTAAAAATAATAAAACGGCAAATAAACAAATAAAAAAATTCATAACAGACTGATTAAAATTATAGTATATATTGACACATTTTCATTTAACTCTCAAAAAAGGTTAAAATTTATAAGGCTAAATTTGTTAAAACAATCAGATTTTAAATAAGCAAATAGAGACTATCATATGGTAGATAAATTGAATATTTATATTTACTTAGCTACTTACATAATAGCAAAAACAATCTTAACGTAAAAATATATTTAAATGGTAAATATATACAATTTTTTATATTTTAAAAATAAATTTGACTCATAACATACTAAAATACAAATACGTGTAATTTTAAATATCTTTAAAATAAATTAACCCCTAACCCTTCATTTATTCATTCTTTACTTTTTGATTTTAAAGTGTCAAAAGTCAAACGTTCATTATGCCAAAGGTGAACTGATCAGAAAGAAAGATTAGGTTTATTGATTAACGTATTGAAGAGGAATATTTGATGTGATTCTAGAACAATGTTAACCAAGTCCATATGCGAGAACAGTTCAAGGTATCGGCCTATTCCAGGCAAGCTTGGCCAATAGAAAACTAAACCTCCGCCAATTCACCTAATAAAAGTCCAGGCCTCCTTAATGGACCCCATAAATTACAATGAAATGCATCATAGGTAGTTTTGATGTTACATAGCTCTGCCTGTTTTTGATCGGCAGCCACACATATTCCACCTATATTAAGGTCATTTTATGAGAAATTTATATTCTTTCCTCACTCAATATTCATTGGCCATCTAGAATCTAAGAATGCTCAATCTCTCATCTTATCCCTACAGCCATATTGGAAGGAGAAGGGAAAAAAAATCATTATTCTTGCCACAAATTCTGAAATAATAATGAATTTTCTCAATTTCAAGTTCCTTACATTCTGGCAACAGAATTTTGTCAGGGACACGGATTAGGGAACTTAGCGTGAATCTTGTCAATATCCCCAAGCATTTCAGGTGTCAGCTCCACCATACAACCACTGAGAATCTCCTGGATCTGCCATGGACTGGTAGCTCCAAATATACTACTCCCAATAAGAGGGTGTCTCGTAACAAAAGCTGCACAACAAAACAGAAAAAAATATTTAGAGACAGGGGCGAAATGGAGAGAATAGCACCAGTTGGTTGATAAGGCGCAAATACATTAAATGATTTACTGTTTTCTGAGGAAATAGTGAGGACAACAATAATGTGAAAAGAGCAATGCAGATATTCGGACTGAAGATCTTCATCCATATAGTTCTAACAGGCAGCACCCAACATTCCAATCTTAGTCTACCCATATTTTCAGATTTTAGAACGTGCAAGTGAAAATTTTGGCAGATGCACTTCCAAATCAGAAAGCACAGTCATAGCCTTGATATGGCACCAAGGAGAATGGAAATTGTAGTCCAGGAGATTTATTGCCAAAATAAGTTTAGTTCAGGTAGATTTGTTCATAAATTATCACATAGCCAAAGTAGAGTACTCAATTCACAGTGGATGCAACATAAGGCATAACAGCCAATTTCTTATTTTAATATGCTATAATAAGTTCTTCTATTTAAAGTTGCATCTACAAAGAGCACCTCTTATTGTCTCCTTATCATATGGCCCTGTGAGGTAATAATTATTCATATACTTTATATAGGTGGTCATCCCTCTATTTTGGGGGGGAAAAAAATCTTTTCAGTATGCACAGCCATTTCCATGCTTCTCATGAATCATGACTCAACTTTTCCAATATCAATAATGGAAACCTTTACTAACTTGTGTGAGCATACATAACAAGTAAATCGGTAGAAACTTTTATCTATCTATCTATCTATCTATCTATATAAAGAAAGAAAGAAAAGTCAACAAAAATTAATAACCATATCACACCTGCAATGCACAAGCACATGGGAGAGATGGTAGAAAGAGAAACGTACCAATTGCAAGAGATATGGGATGCAGACCATATTTTTTTGCTATAGTAAGGTATCCCTGCATATATATTAAAATGGGAGAATAATAAATAACTAAAATGAAATATTGTTCATCAGTATAAGATGCAAGTAAAGAAGTGTTCTGCAATCACATTCTGCAATCACAAAATATACTAAGAAATGCAGACATCCCACGGAACTGTTTACATGTTAAACATATGCATTTTGTAAGCTATAACTTCTTTAGTTAGGGTACACTCAACCCACAACCATAGCCATTTATTGAATATGCCTGGACAAACTAGAAAACCCTTGAAGTATTTGCATTTTTGTTCATAACTGTATTCTATTGGGTATCTCAACCATGCAAGTAAAAATATTGACTTTCATTTCTATGGGAATTAAACATGCTGCTGCTTAATGATAGTGGAGGGATCCTAAGTGTGCTGACTTGTATTTGAAAAAATGTCCAAGCAATGTAATAGTTCTGTTCGGTATTTTTATGCATTTCCTTGCAAATATGGACTTTTGCTATCTTTTAACCCAATATTTTACTTTTCGGAGCTGAAATGGTACTCAATAGCAACCATCACATTGTTAAGGGACTAAATAGCAGTCCCATCAATTTGGGGGCTCAATATGTTATTAGGGCGTTTAAACGTTAATCGATATTTGAACAATCTTGCAGTTATATTTAGCATGATAATGACAAGTAAAGTGAAGCAAAGATGAATGCTGAGCTTTCATTTCTGTTTTTCCAGCTCAACTACACGAAATTTCTCAAATAACCTGTTCTGCCACTGGTCAGCACTGACGATTTAACATAGTTTGTGTAACTTTTGGAAAAAAGCTTTCCCAGTTCCTATAATCATTAAAGAAGACCATTTGAGAGCCACATTAAGTTCAAAATAGATATGACTCAATTCACCATAGTAGCTGCTTTTATCAAGTTATTTGAGAGGTTGTATCTTGACTGCCCTTCTGAATACCTTCCTGAAAAGAAAAACAATAAAGAAGTCCGCATTAAAAGAAGAGAGGGAAAAGTTTAATCGCAGCCTACAATTAATCCTCAAAATAATGTATAATAAATAAATAAATAAATACATAAAAACTATGTGCTCAACCTTTAAAAAGATTTAACCGAGCATCTAGGGGACCTCCATCTGGTGCAAAATACTTCCCAGAAAGTATGCCCATTGCCAAAGGGCTATATGCCAATAAGTGGATCCTGTATATATTCAATAATACAGTAGAAATATTAATACTAAAATGTGGGAATTCTGTGAAATTCATTTTCACAATAAAATTCCAATGGAATTGGATAACATAGATAATACAAAGCCCACTTGTGCAGTACAACACCATAATACAGCATACCCCTCATGATGACAACACTCAGCTAGTCCAGAATCAAAGGTTCGGCAGAGCATGCTGTATGAGTTCTATCAGTAAGACAATAAATTGTAAGTTAGCATCAGCATGAACAGGGAAAAAACAGAGAGTGGGCAAGGGCAGTCAATTGAGGAAAAGAAGAGCGCAAATTCCTGTTCTTAAGAAGAACAACAAAGACTACCTGCACAGTAACTATTTTTGGACAGCAAGCCGCCCTCTCAGCAACCTGAAGAAACTTCATCAAGCCATATGGTGTTTCATTACTAAGTCCAACATATCTGACCTACAAATGAAATGTAAAGTTTAGTATTGCTAATATCTTTTAGTAAACAATTGAATATGAGCCCATTGATTCACTACTTACCTTGCCAGCTACAACAGCTCTGCCAAGAGCAGCAAGCTGTTCCTCTATACTGACTGAGCAGAATTGTCTGGTGGGATCATACTCAATTTCTCCAAACATTGGAACGTAGCTACAAAATACCCAAAAATTGATTCAAAAGGACAGCAAAGAGTGGGAATGAAATAAAAGAAAAATATAAATGAGACCATCTTCAGGAACTCTAACTATACACTGCACCAACTATAACTCCCAACCAAGGAAAAAGAATAGGGAGAAGACAAAAGGAAGATAGAAAGTGGAGCATGTTCTACATACAAACCGATCAGGCCAGTGTATCTGATAGAGATCGATGTAGTCTGTTTGCATTCGCATTAAGCTGCATTGACAAAACAAGGAAATTCCTTAAATAAAAAATGAAGGTACATAAAACAAATTTGTCCAGTATATGAGAATATTTTTCTAAAAACACTTCAAATATATGAGCTTTGCAATATGAGAACCATTTTTATTTTACTTAATAAATATTAAAAAAAAATCGTAAGATTTTGTTCGATACTCATCCTCCATTAAACCAAAAAATATAAAAGTGCCGGTCTCTTTAAAGTATCTAATTTGTAAAATCCCGGAAATAATATTTGGCTTCACACCCTCCAGACAATTAATTGCTGGTCTCTCATAACGAGGGGAAAAAAACACCAAAAACGAAAAACAAACATACTAACGTCTGACAATATCAAATGCTGAAATAAGCATCTCAATAGAGGCTAGGACTCTTCACCTGTTGGTCTCATAGAGATCCACCTGAAGCATCATCTACAAGGCACTATTATTGCACACAAAAAGCAGAACAATGCCAAAGTGAAAATGTTGACTGGAAAGACAGCTCAAGTTAAGCTAGAAAGCAGCAGATAAATTACGATTGAACAAAATAAGACTGGAAGAAACAAAAAATTCTATAGCATGCAAGGTAGCCAGTTCAAATGGTATGCCCATTGAACCACAAATCAATTTGCAAGGGGACCAGCAAAGCGCAAACTATCCACTCCCAATAGTGAGATCAAAACTATAACGCACGTCTGCTAACTTACCTATTGTCAATGGCCTCTATAATATTCTTGGTGTCCAAACACTTGGGTCCGCCTCTAATCCAAGTCATTTGCCCAGAAGGTCCAGTAACCTGAATAACTACCCGTTATCATTATCAAACCAGGAATTATAGAGGGTAGAAAGATTTAAGATTCGAACTGATTATGGAAACAGATTTTCAATATCTGAAACTTAAATCAGAACCAGATATTTTGGAAAAAAAAAATGCATGCTATCAACTATAGCCAGCTTAGCAACCAAAAGAGCAGCACGCACTAATCAAATTAGCACCTACAAACAAGAGTTTGGACTGAGATATCCAAAAATGTATATCTTTTCTGGTAAAAGATATCACATCATGGAAAAACTTTGTTGAAAGATTGAGAAGTGAAACCTTGGTTGCTAAAACAACACGATCCCGTGGAATTTTCCTTTCTCTAATCCAACGGCCAAGATACTCCTCGCTCCTGCCTTGAGTCTCAGCACGTTGAGGCACTGGATACCTATGGTTTTCAATAGCTCAAGAAAAAAAAATGCAAAGACGAGAAGTTAGTGGACACTTTAGAAATCAATTCTAGAACCAGAAAAGCAAAGAGAGAGGGAAAAGGTACATTTCGGCTGAATCGAAGAAGTTGATTCCGGCATGCAAGGCTTCGTCAAGAAGGCGAAACGATTGGGGCAATGAGTTTTGCTCACCGAATGTCATGGTTCCTGTGAAGAAGTTGTATTAATCGAATTACCCAGAGCTGAGATACGCAGAGAAGTAGTAAGACGAGAGAAAGGAAGAGGATGAACCTAAGCAGAGCCTTGAAACGGCCAAATCAGGAGTGAGTTTGAAGAGAGGAACTGACATTTTAGCTTCAGAAGAATTAAGCTCCCTGCTTCATCTTCGGGTAGCGAAGCAGCGACATTCTAGTCAAGTAGGGCAAGTATAAAAGTTTATTTTAATTAAATACTTATTGACGGCCATCGAAGACTACAGCTGGGGGTGTAGTTCAAATGGTAGAGCGCCCGCTTTGCAAGCGAGGTACAGGGTTCGATCCCCTGCATCTCCATTTTATTACTGTTTTTCCTCTTGGGATCATGATTTAACTTCTTCCTTTTTTGTTTCAACTCATATCACGGTTCAATAACTTTATTCAATAACATTCCGGAGCCAAGTAATGGGCAAGCTCCCAAAAAGATCTGAACCATTTCGCCAATTTTCTTTTCCAAAAACACAGGCAACAATCTACTTACTTCACATTAATAACAGAAACTATATGAAGCAATACCATTCGCTGATAACATAAACCGCAAAATTCAACAACATATAGACTATAGAGATGGTTTACAAGAAAATTCTCATCTTCCCTGCATTCAGCAAAATATCCCCAAGTGAAATTGGTGCTTAAATGGAACAACAAATGGGGGATGATCAGATCCCGGTTTTTGGACAAATTATGAAAGTTGAGAGCATAATGCTCACATCTAGAACTCCTGAGATGCAGAACCAAATTCACCACCCCCTTTCCCAGCCTTCTTTGGCAATAGAGTCTGATGGATGTTGGGCAGAACACCACCATTTGCAATGGTTACAGTTCCCAATAGCTTGCTAAGCTCCTCATCATTCCTCACTGCAAGCTGAATGTGCCTCGGCACAACACGGTTCTTCTTGTTATCTCTAGCAGCATTGCCAGCAAGTTCAAGAACCTGCAATTTCAGCAGTCGATTACTTGAATCCTTATAGATCAAAATCAACAAACCAATCAATTAAAACTTTGATAAAACATATTGCCAACTAGATGAGACCCATCCTGAAGCAACCACGAAAAATGTAACCCAAAGTCGTGAAAACGATAGGATTATGCAAAGCAATTTACTGCTAACAACAATAAAGCGAGTATCAAGCTCTACAGCCTCTGTCAAAAACAAATCAAAGACACATTAGAACCCAACACTCTCTAATTGAAGATCCTACAGAAAATTTCCCTGATCACAGATAAAAACTCTAATTGAAGACACATTAGAACCCTGATCACTCTCTACTCAAATAAGCACCTCAGAAGCAAAACAAAATGGGAAAAGGATCTCAATCGGGTGAAGTAGATAAAAACTTAAGTTCAAACACACAATGCAAATAGCAAATCAAATAAACTAACCTCAGCAGCGAGGTACTCAAGGACGGCAGACAGATAAACAGGAGCTCCGGCGCCGACGCGATCGGCGTATTTTCCGGCCTTGAGAAAACGAGCGATACGACCAACAGGGAACTGGAGACCCGCCTTTTGGGATCTGGATACCGATTTAGAGGATTTCGGCTTGCCTCTGCCTCCCTTGGTTGATCCTCCTGAACTCATCGCTGGCCTCAGCTGATTTAAAGATCAAAACCAAACCCAGCCCTCTGCGTTGGAAGAAATGTTAAAGGTGAGAGGTTTTAGGTGGAAAAGCGTGCTATATATAACGAAGGTATGTGCAAATGGCAGTGGCAACAATACACAACATTGCTCTCTGTCGAGATTCCTTATGGGCTTATTTTACAAATTCCACAGATGTTTCCTTTTTGTAGCCCATGAGAAAATTATTTTGATGAAGCCCTGGCCTGTAAATCCTTTTAACAGTTACCCATGACGGGCATTTTCCAATTGCGGAACCAATAATTGAGAGTTCAAAATTTTAAGTAATCGAGCATTCTCCATTACTAAAATTACTATTGCTTTTAATGAAACCTTTACATCTTTTGTCAAAAAGGAAAAATTAAAATAACAAAGAATATCTGCAATTGAATTCAATGGCACTGTAACCATCGAAATTTTCAATTGTTAAGCATCAAGGGAAAAGGACCATCATGGGTTCAATGTATTATCCGAAAAAATTGAAGAGTAATATAATTTCCAGCAATACACCATTTGCTTATCATTCTACCTTGGCTGTTACTTTTTTTTTTCCTTTTGATTCAGCTTAGTATTAATATTGTATTAGTAAACACGCCATTAGGTCCAAATGCCATTTACGAATAAGTCAGCTTACGACTGCCTGAAAATAGAACCACCAAAAATTAAACGTGAAGAAGATATGAAAATGTAATTTTCAAAAAGCCAATTTAATTGTCCAAGAGGAGATTTACAAATCTAAGGCAACTATAATAGGCGCCATCAACATCCTATTACATAGGAAGCAGGCTTAACCTACGAAATAACTAAATTCAATTCCCACAAAAGGGGAGGGAAAAGTATACATTCTTATCTAAAACTCCTGGGAAACAGATCCAATTTCACCCTTCCCTTTCGCGGCCTTCTTTGGCAGCAAATTCTGGTGGATGTTGGGCAAAACCCCTCCATTTGCAATCGTCACTGATCCCAATAGCTTGCTCAATTCCTCATCATTCCTTACAGCAAGTTGAACATGCCTAGGCAAAATTCTGTTCTTCTTGTTATCCCTAGCAGCATTCCCAGCAAGCTCCAAAACCTGACATGAAAAAGATCAATTTCAAAATCTTTAAAATAAAAAACAAATAGGGGTGAAAAAGAGAAGAAAGCAACTTCCGACAATTATGAACCTCAGCAGCAAGATACTCGAGGACGGCAGAGAGGTAGACAGGTGAGCCCGACCCGACACGCTGAGCATACCTGCCCTTCTTAAGGAACCGAGCGACTCGACCAACAGGAAACTGGAGACCAGCTTTAGAAGATCTAGAAATGGCTTTTGACTTGGACCTGCCTCTCCCACCCTTGGTTGTTGTGGCTGCAGCAGCAGGAACTGTGACGGAGCTCATGATGGCTGTATTTGGATTTGAAATTAAAGAATCGAAAGAAAAGCTTTTAACCTTATTGAAAATTGAAATGGAGTGCGTGAAATGGGAATGAGGAAGATTTGTTTGCTCAACTTATATACTAGATTGAATATTGTTTTGATTGGTATATTCGAATTTCACGAGGATCGCTAACATGGCAACTGGGCGCGGGAAATTTTCGCTGCCAGGGTGAAAGTGGAACTTTGAGTTGATTGGTCCTTTTCGTTTAATGAGGATTGCCAACGTGGCAAGCGATTGGCATTTCTTTTTAATTTAATTTTTAGATAGAGCAGGCGTCAAAACATATGATACGTTGACTTAAGGAAAACAATTTTCTGTTTTCCATTATTTTAAAAAATCTAAGTTTTTTTTGCATAAAATTTAAAAAATATATTTATTTATTCACAAACGAAGAACTGTAATATTTATTATATATATATATATATATATATATATATATATATATATATATATATATATATATATATATATCCATTCATTTCATTTTAAGATATATATTTTTCTATTTTAATTTATCTCGTTTTAAATGTAATTTTTGAAATTTAAAGAATATATTTATATGTATATCGATATTTATTATATAATTTATTAAATATTTATATTTGTTATTATTTTTTATTTTTAACTAAAATTAAATGAAATTCTTAAAAATATAAAATGATATTTTTGTCAATTACTATATTTTTTTATGAAATTAAGGTATTTTAATTATTTCCTTAATTCCTGTAAAAAATAAAAAAGTAACTCTTAAAATGAGACAGAGTGTGTATGTGTGTATATATAGAGAGAGATAGATAGATATATATATACGTATGTGCATACATACATATGTACATGTATGTATATAAATATATACATACATATATACATATGTTCATACATACATATGTATATGTATCTATGTGCATACATGCATATGTATGTGTACATGAATGTGCATACATGTATATTTATATGTATATGTATATATGCACATATATATATATACATACATATGCATGTATACATATGCATATGTGTGTATACATATGCTTATGTGTGTTTGTGTGTGTATATACATATATATACATATCCCATGTACATGCAAAAACATATCTATGCATGCATGTGTGTATATATATATGTGTATTGGTATTATTCATAAAATTTGAAAAATATTTTTTATTTTGAAAAATTAAAAATTTTATTTTCAAGTTTTCTATTTTTTTTAGAAAATTAATTAAAATAAATATGATCTTTTATTTTATATTTAATGTGAAAAAATTTTTTATGAAAAATTATGGCAAATTTCTGTAAGTGAATAGCTTCATAAATTTGCTGCTGCGCTCGGCTAAAGAATTTTTGGTCGGTTAGGCAGTTCCAGCCCATTATTCCTGACTCGGTAACTATAAAAGAATGGAATCAAACTAAAATTTTCTCACACAAATTAATCAAATGACCAAAAGCATCTGTTGACATTCGAATTTCTCACTGGTTTTCATTTATATGCATGAATTAATAAAGTAATCTAATAAACAACTCAATTAATAAATGTAATTAATTTAAGAAAAAATGTTAAATTTATTCTTAAAATATTAAAATGGTAGATATTTAACTTTTAAATATATTTTGCATCAAATTTATTATTAAAATAAAGAAAATAATATGTATTTGCTTTTTAAATATATTTTGAAGCAAAATTGCCGTGATTATTATGTAATTGACTCAAATTTACTATTAAAAATAATAAAACTATAAATAAGCAAACAAATAATTGAAGTTACATAAATTTATTGCATGCATACCATTCTATCAATATTTTAACTTTTAAAATTTTGGCGTTGCTGGGAGTGTTCGGTTCCATCTTCCATGGCATCATATTTATGTGGCAATCAAAAATGAATATTTCTACGTAATTTTTTAAAAGAATGAATGGAAGCCCAGGCTGCATATTGACCCATCGTGTGCACTCTAAGTTTATTCGTCAACAGAGAGGTGGATAAGCCGATGTCTCATTGCCAAAAATGTCATGTTAATTCTCCTCTTTTCATTAACTCGGATTCTCATAGGTTTCTAGTTGTTGGAAGGGACCATTCGAGTGCTTTTGTAAGAACTTTGCTGGGTTCTTATATGGGAGTATTGCTTTTTCCTACTTTGGTGGGAGCAGATGAATGTTCTATCTTTCCATATTGTATGCATTTGGATTGGGGGATTAGATGTGTTTAGATCCGAATAAAATAAACTGCCCATGAAATAGCTGTTCTCGGCCTTCTTTACTCTCGCTGGAATTGGGTGCACCTACAAAGTTTCCATATTCTGGCCTTGTTATCCGTTGATCTAAATAAACTCTTTCGTTCATTTGAGTCAAATCTTTTATTTTCTTTTTCTCTTGAGATAATCGGTCAGAAAAATCTGTGGGAAATTTCGTACAAGCATGGCCACATATGCAATATTATTTCTAAGGTGGAATCTTCAAAGTTCAACTATGCTTAAACTTGAACAAAGTTAGGTGGATTACTGAAACGTTGATCAGTATGGATCTATGGAACAAGCGAACAATTTAATAAAAAAAAAAACTATACAATCTAATCCCGCAAGGTTTGAAATGAAAAAGCTTAACCTATAGTGGCCTATGCTAAAAACATGAAAATGCATTTGTTTGTTTATTTAATTTCTCCTTTTTGGTAGCAATTTTATAACTTGTTATATACATATACACATTGCATTTGCTGCACTCATAATGATGAAAAATTTCCGAGATTAAAAGAAGACAATAAAAGCTAATAAATTCTGCATAATTGGCTTTAGACATTTCTGATAAATTTATTACATCAAAGCTTAAAATTATGTCAAATTTGATCAGACAATGCACGAGACAAATATTAAACTTGCAATCTCAAGTATCCGAATTCCATAACATCGGACCAAATTGGTTAAAGTAACAGAAAAGAAGACATTCAAGATGGAATTTTCCAACAAATTTAATCCTCAGAAAGTACATAATCATATTCAAATTACAGGCCCAAAATTATTTACAGATTACAAAATACAAGAAGACAATTCATTTTCTTCGCACGGTGCCTTATTCAATGGCGACCACCAATTCTGATTATGCATTCTACCATTCAAATTCTACCTTTAGCCCCACGAGCAATCAACAAAAGAGCGACCTGTACATGCCCTGTTTCGACTGCGCAACGAAGCGGAGTATATCCATCATCATCAACAGCGTCAACTCTAGCTCCACGATTAAGCAACAGTTTCACACTTTCAAGCTTGCCCTTAAATGCAGCTCTATGCAAAGGAGTCCATCCACTTTGGTCTCTTTCGTTTACATTTGCTCCTTCAGATATGCAATTCTTGATTCCATTCACGTCGCCCCATCTTGCAGCTCTGTGAAGTGAATCTCCAAATTGCAAAACACTATATAAATGGGAGTTTCCATTTTCCACTGCAATGGCGAAAGCTGTTTTTCCTTCTTTGTTCAGTGCGTATTTTATTAAACCGGAGAAGTCTAACAAACATTCAATGGCTTCCAAGTGTCCTTTTTCAGCAGCTAAATGCAGCGGAGTATAGCCATTATAATCCACAACTTCAGCTTTCCCGCCAATTGAATAGCAGAATTTAATCACTTCGATATTGCCACAACTTGCAGCCACATGAATTGGAGTTCTACCGTGTAAATCAATCGAATTCGCACTAATATCTTTGAAATTAGAAACCAAAATCTCCATTAAATCAACCCTGTTTATCGCTGCGGCTTCGTGCAATACTTTGTCAACTAAATTATCGATTGCACAGCCCGAATCGATCAAAACCCTAACTACATCTGCCTTTCCTGTTTTCACCGCCTGAGTAATCATCGAGCGTCCCTCTGAATCTTTGCGATTCACATCACCGCCGACGTCGATCAATTTCGCCACGAAATTGGCGTTGCCGGAGATTACGGCTGATTGTAGCAACGCCGTGAGCTGGGACCCAGTGCAACCAGAGATAGCCTTGTTAAAATAGGAAGAGACATCGAAAATTGGGGCGTGATTAGGTATGAGACACTCGGCAACATGAGGACCCACAAGCGAGATGGGTATAGTGGCGTCTCTGAAAATATGTGATCCAGGTCTTGAAAACAGGCGACGGAGTTCGTCGGCCTGAGCTTTGCCGGTGGGAAGCATGGCGGATTTGACGGTAATGACGTCTGGAGGAGTGCGGAAAGGGGGGTTTTCCGGTGACTGAGAAATGACGAGCGTGTAAGACGATCTGGAAAGAGGTGGGATTATGGAAAAGGGCCGTGTGAAAGAGAAAACAGATGGGTTCGTGGTGGTTAAAGAAACTGCAACCGACATGGTGTGCATAAGATTGTTTAACCTGAAAGTTGTACTACACTTTTGGCCTCTCTTGAAAGCAATCTCCACTTCTTTCACATCTGGCTTCACCAGTCTGTCCATGGTGACTCCAATAGCTCTGTTCTTTTCGTAGGAAAAATGAAAGTGGTGTTGGTTTTTTGGTTGGAAGAAAAGGGAACTTGGAGGATGAAGATGGTGCTGTAATATGAAAGCTACTTTTTGCCTTTTGTCTTGGGTGTTTTTTAAGTGTGCTTGAGCCTTAATCAAGGGTAATTGATCGATTGATGGGTTTAATTTATTGTTAACTGTTGTTTGCTTGCTGATTTGGGTTGGAGGGTGAAGGAGAACGCAGCCATGTAGGGACAATGAAAACGAGAGGAAGCAGTCTTTGTTGGGTTGCTTGAAAATTCAAGGCAATATCTTGATCGATGAAAGATCACCACTTCAATGCTCTTTACCCCTTGCTATTTCACTAGTTTCATACCATTCATGTGGGGACAGTTGGTGATGGAATTTCCATTTTGCTCAAAGCATATTGTCCAGATTTTAAAATGCCAGAATGAGATCATAGGACGGAGTGCATTTGACCCACTTCAAACGAACTCTGTTCAACCTCTTATAAAATATTTTTCTTTGACTAATTAGCTTCAAATTTATAGGGCAAAAGTGTATGTTTGTCCATTAGCATTTCTTAATTAGATTCAACATGTACAATAAGGAATAGACAAAAGACGATGGAATAAAAATTTAATAAATTCAAAATATTTGCTAAACATCATATGGTTTGAAATCATCAAGGGTTGAGAGTTTCTTAACCTGGTTAGGGAATTGATCCTTTTATTTATTTATTTATTTTTATTTGGGCATTTTCATTTTTTATTGGTTGGATTGATGATAGCCTCTGATAATGCAGGAATGATTTGACCGACCTTTTTAAAAGATATTTAAGCAGACAAGCAAAGCAACGGCATCTGAATAGAATATTCAGGATACAAAAGTGCTTCTTTGTTTGAGTAACCACATCATTCTTACGAATTGATTGATGAGAATCCATTTAGAAGAGAAAAAATATGTTGTTTTCATGTGGTGGCTCTTCTCTCGTTTGCAACCGGTAGATGCTAGCATCAGGCCACTGCAAATTGATTATATTATATATTGATGTTTAGGGGTATGTAAAACCGAACCGAAAAAATCGAAAATTGAAATTTGAAATATATAAAAACCGAATCGAAATCAAAATTTATAAAATCAAAAATCGAATGAACCGAAATAATTTCGATTGATTTTATTTGGTTCAACCGATTCCGAATTAATATAGGCTGTTAAGGGGGGATAGTTCAGGCCCAATTTTAAACCTGCCAGTGATTTGGTTTGGTGGATTTTGATTTAGTCCGGTTTCTACAGTAAAAAAAGATTAAAATAAAAAAATAAAAGTAGTGTTGGATGAATATTTATTTATTTTTTATTAACATTAAATATATTAAATATAAATTAAAGTAATATTCAATAAAGATGAATTATTGTTGAATTATTTTATTATTACATTGCAAAGTGTTTATATAACTTATTTTACTTTATTAACATTAAATTTTAATGTTTTGCATTTTATTTTCAAAACTTGTAGAATTTATAATTTAATTTGTGAATGCATATTTTTTGAATGAAATATTAGGCAATTGTATAGATTAAATTTTTAGATGAGTAACCAACTACATCTAAAGTCTAATCGATTGTTAATGAATTAAATTTTAAAAAATCAATATTAATAAACTGAATTTAAATAATAGAAAGTGTACCGGTTAAATTTGACATGTCTATCATTCATAAATTGTAATTAATCAATTCCTTGAGTCATGCAAAAAAGAGCTAAAATTGACGCTTGAATTGGGATAGAAAAAAGATCAATATCATTAATTTAATAACTTAAAAAAATTCCAAGGATTTTAAAATGATTGTTGGAAATATATTCAAAATGTATGTAACATTTATATTTGGGATCTTATATATATATATATATATATATATATATATATATATATATATATATATATATATATATATATGGAACATTTAAAATTTCCAATCGACTATATTCAATAGAAAAAAAAAAAAAAGGCAATCCACTATCAATGATATCGGAAAATTTTCCTGCCATTGAAGACTTCTTGTGAGGACACCCTACCAGTCAGCCCTAGCACGAGATGGATTTGAGTAAATTAAAATTTATTGACATTTGATGCGTTGTTTTTATTGGGATTTAATTATAAATTTCTATACTCACCAATCTTCGTTCAATTATCTGTTTTAGGAGTTAAAAGTTTGTAAATTTAAATTTTGGTTAATGTATCATTTATTCATATTTGTCATTAATAAAATAATTCATATTCAAACTCGTCGTTACAAATAATAGCAAAAGTGAGTCAATTTGGTAACGTATTTAAAAAAAAAATTAAATGCACAGTTCGGAAGTAAATTTTACTCTTATCCTTTAATTTAATCTATGAATAAATTTATATAAAAAATATAATTTGATTGAATTTAATACAAATTAACGCACATATATGCTAACGAAAATTATGTATCTGAAATTTTATATGATAACAATTCTCAAAGAAAAAAAAATTAATTGAACAATAATTATATGTAGCAAAAAATAGCTTAGACAACAAGAACGGCAAGTAGCAGATAGTTAAGAGGTGGTTATTGCTAAAGGTAAACTAAAGTCCAATGCAGGTGAAACAAAAACAAGGCTAAATTGCTTTAGCATTTCTACACAATTAAAAGTCATGAACCGGAATCTAATAGCAGAACAAATTATTTTTTGCTGCCCAAAATTTATATAACAACACCAAATCCATGCTTTAAGGATTTAAATTCATATTTTAATTCACTTCTAAATTTTAATTTTAATTCACTTGTAAAAAAAATTAAAGTAAAAAAATGAGAACACTAATACTCTACTACTCAATTTAATAAATTAAAAATTTATATTTATATTTTAATTCACTTCTAAAACTAATACTCTATTACTCAATTAATAAATTAAGGATTTAAATTTATATTTTAATTCACTTCTAAATTTTAATTTTAATTCACTTGTAAAAAATTAAAGTAAAAAAAATTATTCTATTACTCAATTTAATAAATTAAGGATTTAAATTTATATTTTAATTCACTTGTTAAAAAAATTAAAGTAAAAAATTTAAAAATACTAATACTCTACTGCTTAATTTAGTAAATTAAATATTTTAATTTACTTATAAATTTTAAATTTATATTTTAATTCACTTCTAAATTTTAATTTTAATTCACCTGTAAACAAAATTAAAGTAACAAAAAATCTGTAAAGACCTATGATTTTGATGGAGTTTCATGCTACCACTCAGCTATAATGTCTAATTTGATATTATAGTACTATAAAATATATATGTTTAAAAATTTTGATCGGTTCGGTTTCTTCTGTTTTTTAATTTCAAAAATCGATTCGAACCAATTAAATTAATTTTATATTTCTGTTCAAAATCGAATAAATCAAAAATTAAATTAGTCGAATCAAATAGATCAAAATTTATTCGATTCGATTCGATTCTTGATTTCAGTTCGGTTCTGCATAACAAATACTTAAAGGGTCACATCACTTGGTTGAAACTAGGCCTGTGATATAGCACACATAAACTTTCACCATCCTTCTTGCGACAAGCGGTGACATCTGCATATGATAATGCTTTTCTGATTATAATTTCGTGACATCGTGGACGGGAAAAAGTGCTTATTTGTCAGGTAGCTTTGAATATGAACCAGAGGACTGCAATAAATATGCCGATTGTCGACCTTAGTGTTATTTATAATTGGGAAATTTTGGTCAGAAGTTTATAGTTTTTTTCCTGGCCTTAGTTAGTGCTGAAAGACAACAATGTTAGCTGATGAACAATGGCATACTGCAGACCTTGAGATTGTGTAGAACCAAAAGTGTTTAATTGTCTATTAGGATAATAGTATACTTAGCATGAACCGGTTCAAGATCTTATAATTTCAAACCTGTCCTAAAAGTATAAACAAACTTCAATTGTAAGGATGAATTGGCTTTGATTGTCATTTCTAGTCATTGACATAATAAAAGTATTGCCCGTTCAAAGTCAACCCCATCAATGATTTAATCTATCAAAATTATGCCCTGATTTTCCTAAGACTTGCAAAAAGGGACGTAGTGTTGTACTGGTCAGAGCAATCAAACTGGAAGATTAAGATAAATTAAGCGCTTATTTTTATCGGAATTGGGTCGCTATATTTTGCAATGCTGTGGCAAAATTGAGATTTTCAAAAGCATCGGAGTATATAAAAGGATTAAGTCGCAATTTGCATCATATCTGATGTAACGCAAAAAGTAAATAAAACTTGCGAAGCAGAAAGCTTAAAGGGTTAGCAAAAACAAATTTGTAAACTCGCTCGAGAATTTGGACTATGTGTATGGTCATAATTATCAGTTCAAGATTCCATGAAGTTTTGTAGTTTTCCAGCTTTTCTGGAAGGGACTGGGCCGTGGCAACTTGCGTCGTGTTTCAAGTCTGATTACATAGACTGGGGCATCTTCGTTCTTTTCCAAGCTTATTATTTGCTTATTTTTCTTAGTTCTGCGTATTTTCAAGGTCAAATTTTTGAAGATTCCACAGGATATAAACACTTGCAATAGCGATGGAGGCATTGTATCAAACAGATCTTCTCATTCATTCTTTATTTGTTATAATTCTGTTCCTCATTCTTTTATTTATGGCCATGGACCAGGCTCTCAAATATCTTCAATGCAAATATAAATTTTCGATGAAAGAGCCATTTATTCAAAGAGAAATCTTGTAAAGATTGTCGCATCATTTATTAAGGTTCCATGGACAAGTTTATCTTTAACTTGTTGACTAATGATAATGTATGCAGTTGACTGGTTGTAGTGACAATCAGATCCTGGTTATTATAAATATAATGAGCAAATATTATCATTTGTTGTTACACTACAAGAAAATTGCAATTTAGCAACGGAAAATATGAAATTTTCGTTGCTAATCAAAAATAGCAACGGAAACTTTGGTTATTAACCCGGCGGTAGCTATTTTTAGCAACGGAAAATGAATTCCGTTGCTAAATTCAACCAATGCTTGATTCGGTGACATGGTCAATTTTAGCAACGGAATAAATATTTCCGTTGCTAATTTCACCCACCACTATAAAAATTAACGACGGTACTTCTGTCGTTAATCCGTTGCTAACAATTATCATAATTTTTTAATATCAACGACGCTATAGAGATCAAAGATCCCACCCATAGCTAAGCAAGTCACCATGACTTGTATCGCGGTATAATGATGTCCCTATAACTAGCCAATTATATTCAAAATAAGAATAATAATACCTGCTTATTGCTAAGAACAAATATAATCAATCACCGTTGTAAACGTTTTTGAACATTTAAAAATCTTTAATTTTTTTCTTTTATTACTTTGTAAATTATATTCTGATCAAATACACTCTTTTAATACTTTTGACTTTTCAATACCTTTTTGTCTTTTCCTTCACTTTATCTTTTCAAGTCACTATTGTGAATTATTCTTTAATAATTCACTAAAACATTTGGGCTTTTCAGTCTTTTATACACATTATGAATTATGACATTATAATTCACAATTCTCTTTTATTTTTTTTGTATAATTCTTTACGAATTATTGTATAATAATTCAAGTGTCAACTTTTTATGATTTTTTCATTTTCTTTTATTGTTCAAACTTTTCAATCATTTATTATGCCAACTTATTCTTCGTCAGCTAAATATCTTATAAATTATTTACTCTTTTAATACTTTTATTGACTAATTTATTTTGATAAATTAGTCACACCTTTATTTTACTACTTTTTATGCAATTAGAAATTCTATTAATATAATTTATTATCTTATGCCTCGAAAATACATAATAAAATATTTCAACCATAAACTCATCATGACTATTCCTTTTAAATGGTCCAATAAAATATTTTTGACTTTCGGATGTTCTTTCGATCCCAAAAAATACTATTTACTATCGAAAAATATTATTCACGAATGATCCAGTATTGAGGTCATTATACTGCATCGCAAGTTTAAGTGGCGAAAGGCAAATTCACCTATAAAATGAGATAAGGATTAAGAAAAATAAATAATTAAAAAGGGATTAGGGGTAATGAGTAAAAATAGGGTGGGGCCAAAGAAAGAAGCCAAAGAAAGTATATTGATGATGGTGGTGAAATCACACGTGACTATAATTGCAGGCAGGAGCTTCTTCACGTGTGAAAAGGCTGGACCACTACCAGGCAGTCTGTTCTCATTATGCAATAGTGGAGAATTGAAAACAATAAGCACTGTGAAAATATGATCCAGGGGTATTTATCTATAACAATAATAATAACAATAATAATAAATAAATAAATAAAAGAAAATTTATCTATTATCAACTATCCAAATTAGCAATCTTAGAATCAAAAGAAAGACATATATATATATATATATATATATATATATATACCGAGATGAATCCAGAAATCTACATAGCACTATTGACACCAATGCAATTCTTCATCGAATGAAAGCAGAGAAAGCTTAGTAAAGTTTTGCTTACTTTATGGGTTCACCATTAAATGGTAGGGAGATGAAACTTAAAAAAATGAGTGATTAAGAATATTTATTTTTAATAACCTTTTGTTTTCCTGTTTTCATGTTTTGTTTGTAATCAATTTGGTTTGTTTTTTACTTTTTCTATGTTTAAAGTCTGTTTTTATGATTTGCATGGATTTCTTTTTATTTGTTTATGTTAGTGCATTTCGCCTTTTCCTCCTTTATGAAAAGTGTGTGACATGGGCAGGTAAGATATAGTTGTATATTTCTATGCTCTTTTTATCATTATTTTATTTAATTATAAAAGTTATATATATTATGCATTGAATTAACATTTATGGATTCACTTTCTAGATATAAAATCATAAATGAAAATAATCAAATACTGGATATAAAATCATAAATAAAAATAATCTATCAATGTGTGGGATTAGCGATCTGATAATTAACAGAAAATACGGAGTTTACTAAAAAGAAAGAGAGTAAGAGAGAGAAAGTCAAAGAGATGGTGGACCTTAACGCCCTTTTTTGGCCTGACCCTCTCTCCTACAACTGTTATCCCATAGATGCGCTTTATATCTGCCTATCTATCCGTGTCTACAATATTATAACCAAAATAATCAATTATATTCATAAAGAAAAGCTTTAACAAAACCTGTTCGTTTCCATCACTTTTTGGGAAACCAAACAGAAGTTAAGCCTTTTACTGGATATTAAATAAAGCAAAAAAAGAAAAAAGGAGAAGAAAAGAATAGAGTAAGTTATTACCGTTGGTAGAGAAGTTATCGATTAAATAGTGAGGAGACGGAGTAGAGGAGCCCTCATAAGATATGAAATCCCTGAACACCCAAACAAAATCCCGATATTAAAAACAAAATTTCTCGCGAAACAAATAAATTAAACCTCAACAAACTCTGCCAGCAAAACCCAAAACTAGAAAACCGAATTAAAAAAAATACCTTAATCCTCATCTAGGAATTGCAGGATCAAGAAGACAAGCTCCCTGCTGAGAGAAGACATCTTAAACTAGGGGTAAGCATTTGGTCGGTTCGGTTCGGTTTTGGACCGAACCGAACGAACCGAAAACCGAAATTTAAGAACCGAACCGAAACCGAAGTAGCTAGAACCAAAAACCGAATAGACCGAAATAATTTCGGTCGATTCGGTTCGGTCCAACCGGTTCTGGGTCATATTTGGACTTTTTTAATTGGGCTTTTAACCTAAATAGGCCTATATATTCAACAAAATAAAATCAATTAAAAATATATACAATATAACTTAAAAATTACACTAAAAAATAAAAATTAAAAAAAATTTTACAATACATAATTAAAAAATTTTACAACACATATTTCCAAAATTAGCATTCCGATTAAATTCAATATATTAACATTTAATACATATTTTTCATAAATATCAACAAGATATTTAATAATTTAATTGATATTTTTTTCTACACATTTTACTGTTAGAATAATTTAATTGATATTTTTCTTTTTCTACACATTTTATTGTTGAATAATTCCAACTTATGTACGAGCAGATAAAAACATAAAGATAGACCATTATATTACATAACCTTGTTGGCCTACTATATTCTAATTCTACTGATAACACCAAGCAATAAAATTCAATTTATCCAAATTAAATATCTTATAATTTATTTATTTTTAAATTATTTACCTTATTTAATAAGCCGTAACCGCTTCAAACGATGGCAGGAATTAATGAAAGCTTTAATAGTAATATTAGAAAAATTTGTAAAATTGAAATTTGCACTAAACATAACGTTATCAATTCTAATTACCATTAATCAATCAATTAATCAATTAATTAAAATCAGTTATACACTCTAGTTAAGTTATTCCATGTAAGAAATAAATTCAATTGGCTCAACTGGCATATCTTTGGGTATGAAAATCTGAAAAGCATTTGAAAAAAATATTAAAAATATTGATTCCGTTGGTTCAATATATAAATTAATCCAAATAATATAATCCCAACTCAATTAAACTTCACTTATTCCAATTAATGGACTGCCCCATTTTTAATTAGATAAGCGATCTTCAATCAAATGTTAGACTGATTTTATTTTGATTTCCAAAATTTTGTAATCTGAAATAAAGTATAGGAAATAAAATAATGCAGCTCCAAAACACTAATATTGATTGATTCAAATAATTTAATATTTATTCGCCATAAATAAATGCATAAATTCAAATTTTATGGACGATAAAAATTATATATTGAAATAATTTTATTCGTAACGGAGTAATTAGGTTACAACTTGATAATATCAGTAGTTGTGTTTTGGAGGACAGTACTCAAGAATATGAAAACTTGTACATGAATGAATGGAGCCCTTAGGTATAAGTGGAGTCCAAGAAAGAATAATAATAATAATAATAATAATAATAATAATAATAATAATAATAATAATAATAATAATAATAATAATAATAATAATAATCAAAAAAATAATGAAGCCCTTAACCCGCTGGCGGGTTTTGGAATGAAAACTTGTACATGAATGAATGGAGCCCTTAACTCGCTGGCGGGTTTTGGAATGAAAAGTAAACAATATTAACCTCAAAAAAATAAGAAAACTGCCTTGCCATTTGTGGGTTTCGAACCTGGGACCTTGAGAAATTTTTCTTTGCTTCCACGCCTCAATTACCATCAGTCCAATTCACTTTCTTTGAAATATAAATACTATAAAAATATATGTATATAAACTTCGGTCGGTTCGGTTCCTTCAGTTTTTCAATTTCAAGAATCGAACCGATAAAACCAAATTTTTATTTCGGTTCAAAACCGAACGAACCGAAAACCGAAAAAACCGAACCAAATAGACCAAAATCAATTCGGTTCGGTTTGGTTTTCGATTCCGGTTCGGTTCTGCACGCCCCTATCTTAAACGCCCCATTTTTGCGTAGAAATGCAAAAATACTGCTATACTTCCAACTAGATCTGGAAGGAAAAATCCAAAAATCTAGGGTAGAAAGTGAGAAAAAGAGAGAGAGAGAGAGGTGAGAGGCGCAACAAGAAAAAAAATGAAGAAATAAGTAGTATTTATACCTAGGGCTAAGTAAAATAGCAACGAAAATTTAATTTTGTTGCAAATTTGTAACCGAATAAATTTTCGTTACTATTTTTGGAAAATTATTCCTAGGGCTAAGTAAAATAGTAACGAAATTTAATTTTCGTTGCTATTTTTGGACCCAAAATTTTTTCACTTTTTTTGGACCAAATTACCAACGGAATATGAATTCTAGCAACCGAATTTAAATTCCATTGCTAAATAGCAACGAAATATGGTTTCCGTTGCTATTTTAGCAACGGAATAAATTTCTGTTGCTATTTTTAGATCCAAATTTTTGGACCAATATACCAACGGAGAATTTATCCGTTGCTAAGTAGCAACGGAATTTGAATTCCATTGCTAAATAGCAACGGATTTCATTTTTCGTTGCTAAATTTCGTTCCAAAATTTTTCCGTCATTTAATGCTGCTATTTTTAACAACGATCATAAATTTTCGTTGCTATTTTTTCGTCGCTATTTACAGATTTTCTTGTAGTGTTATAGGCCATTACTTGGATGCTTGTAGCCATTGAGGACAGGCCCATTCTTTTGTCTATTAAACATCAAGCCACAAGAATACAAGACAATTATTTTAATGTCTCTGCACGTCCTCACTGTTGTTCTTTTCATATTATTCGTATTCATAGTATTAGTTTTTATTTAAAAAAAAAATGTGAATCCAGAATTAACGTTTGGAAATTAGTTACTTACAAGGCATACTAATGAGAACTCGTTAGTTTTAGTTGACATTTCATGCTAGATTTTACTTGCAATTGAAAACTCTCATCTCCATATGCATTAGAGAGTGATCGGTGATTAATTTTTGGACGCACTTCATGGATCTAGTTTATGCAGTAAAAATCAGAAAACATATATAAATTCAAAACTAGCTGTTGTCCAGATTTTAAAATGCCAGAATGAGACCATGAACGAAGTGCATTTGACCCACATTAAATGAACTCTATTCAACCTCCTATAAAAATATATTTTCTCCGACTACGTTGGCTTCAAATTTACAGGGCAAAAATGTATGTTTGTGCATTAGCATTTCTTAATTAGATTAAACATGTACAATGAAGATCATCAATTCAAAAGATGATGGAATAGGAATCTTAATAAATTCAAAATATTTGCTAACCATCATATGGTTTGATTTCACCAAGGGTTGAGAGTAGAGGTGACAAATGAACGGGTTGGATGGATTTGGATTGGGTCATTAATGGATGGATCATTAATGGATTAAAAAATATGGATCATTAATGGATTGAATCATTAATGTGTTAGATTAATTTGGATCGATCCATGGGTTTGGATCATTTAAAATATACTGTACATTCATAATCTGCTAATCACTTTCCTTTCTAAGTTTTATATCTCAATTTGTTTAAATCTTAATTTTTATTATGAAAAAAAATAATTAAGTCAAGCTTAATTTGATTTTCATGAAGCAGACATAATATTTATAAAGGTATAAAAATATAATTCTAATGATTTATGAGTTAACTTTTAAAATTAAGATTAGATGAGGGAGCGTATGGTATAAGAAATGATTGCATAATTAAGAAATGTGTGCAAAAGTAACAGTGGAATTGACGTTTTGGTAGACAAAAGGGAAGGATGATTGATTTTTAAAATATATAAATATAATAACTGTCCTTGCAAAACTATGCTGATGGCTGAGTTTAATACTTAGGTTTCGTGGGTCACTATAATATACATTTACTATATAAAGATAAACTCGAATTTTAATCAATTTGAAAAATAATTATATTTTTAACTCCATTTTTTCCCTCATATGTATTTTACCTTAAAACGTCGCTATTAAAATTTTCAATTTATCAGGGTACCATCAGCATATTTCATTGAGGGTTGCTCTGTATTTTATGTTGAATTTATAAAATTTTGTTTGACCAAGTTTAGAAGAAAGAAGCTATTTTGTCCTCTCAAAAGGACACTGTCATCATTTCTTTCACATAAATGAAAATTAATTAATTAATATGGTTGAATAAATAATGCATTTTTTAAACATATTTTTCATATATATATCAGCAAAGGGAAAATAAATTTTTCTATTTCAATTAATTTAAATACAAAAATCAATTTTGAAACAAAAATACATGAAAAATTCGTTTTGTTTCAAATATTTTAAGGCTAAAACACTATTGGATTAATACTCAATGGATCAAGATATTTGAATCTTGAAAATACCCATTGAATTAATATTCAATGATCCAATGAATTGAAAAATGAAATGGGTCAATTTTGAATTGATTCAATGAATATTGGGTTGGATTGAAAAATAAAATGGATCAATTTTGGGTTAATCCAATGAGTATTTATATGAATTGGGTTAGATTTGAATTATTATTTTTGGATAAATTTAAATCGACCCATGAATTTGAATCAATTTTAGCAGGTTTAGTTGAGAATCTCTTAACTTTGGTTAGGGAATTAAATAAAACTGAAGTGGGTATTGACACTTTTATTTTTTTCTTTTTGTGTTGGCATTGCCATTTTTTATTGTTTAGTTGATGATAGACTATGATAATGCAGGAAGTATTTGACCGGCCTTGTTAAAAGATATTGAAGCAGACAAGCTAAGCAAAGACTTCTGAATAGAATATTTAGGACACAAAAGTACTTCTTTGTCTCTTAGCTTTGAGTAGTCACATCATTCTTACATAATGATCTATGAGAATCAATTTAGAAGAGAAAAAATATGTTGTTTTCTTCCTGCGGTGGCTCTTCTCTCGTTTTCAACTGGTGGAGTGGCTAACATCAAGTGACTTCAAATTAAGCATATTATATCCGTTATAGGTGTTAGCTGAAGAGTCTAATCATTTAGACCTAGCACACAGAAACTTTCACCGTCCTTCTTGTGATGAGCAGGGTCATCTGCATAAATTAATTCTTTTCTTATTATAATTGGTTGAGATTGTGGAGGGGAAAAAGTGTTTATTTGTCAAGTAGCTTTGAATATGAACCAGGCTATATTCCGAAAGACTGCAATTAATTATATGCCGATTGTTGACCTTAGTGTTATTTATTATTGGGAATTGTTGTTCCGAAAGACTTGTGTAATCTGATGAGCAATGGTATACTGTAGGCCTTGAGATTGTGCAGAACCAAAAGTGTATAATTGTCTATTAAACATGGACCAGTCCAAAATGTGATAATTTCAAACCAGCCCTAAGAGTACAAGAAAGTTCTTTTCCCTCTTATCTTGGTTTTAGTTTTCCCTGGTAGAAAGATGACAACAGGAGGTTTCACTTTAAGGTTTAGAGGGTTGGGATTGATCTGGGTCTGTGATACTACTCAGATCGATTTGCCTGGAGAAATCCAAACTGAGTTCAGAAATGGCACACTTCAATTGTTGAGTTCACTACCGTCCTCACAGTGAGGATGGTACCATGGGCATTCAAGAGCCAATATTAGTTCGAATGGGTGAGGATGACCTTAGCCATAACCTATTTGTAATTGTAATTATTATTTGTCTTTGATTATCCTGTTCAAGGGTCAATTTCATCCATGGTCACTGAACTTAGGCCATATTACCCAAAAGTAACTGACTTATTTTTTCTAACATAAATGTCACTGAACTTAGTACCTTTTTTCATAAAAGTCATGTTCACCGGTTTCCGGCGACGATCTTGGCCGGAATGCTGACGTGGCATGCCACGTCAGCAGTCCTTTGCCGGAATGATGACGTGGCACGCCACGTCATCCGCCACGTCAGCAACCCTTGCCGAAATGATGACGTGGCACGCCACGTCATCCGCCACGTCACGTGAAGATGCCACGTCAGCCGCCATGTCACCTGTTGAAATAAACAAATGAGAAAATGACACATGTCAACCCATTTGCCTTAACCAAATCCAAATTGGGTCATCCATCCAAATTGGGTCTTGCTAAGGTAATGGGCCTCCAACCTTATAAACCCATGCCACTCCCTTTCTCTTTCCAATGTGGGATATGGGAAGTTTGAGAACATGATATTTTCATGGTTTTTCTAGCTTTTTTAACCATTGAATCCATCACATTTTCATAATTTTTTTTGCTTTAACCATTTCTAATTCTTTCATGGGATGTGTATGTGATGGTTAAAGCCAAAAAAATTATAAAAATGTGATGGATTCAATGGTTAAGAAAGCAAGAAAAACCATGAAAAAATAAAGTTTGAGAAGATTATTCTTTTTTCATGGTTTTTCTTACTTTTTTAACCATTGAATCCATCACATTTTCATGGTTTTTTTGGCTTTAACCATCACATACACATCCCATGAAAGAATTAGAAATGGTTAAAGCAAAAAAAAACCATGAAAATGTGATGGATTCAATGGTTAAAAAAGCTAGAAAAACCATGAAAATGTCATGTTCTCAAGCTTCCCATATCCCACATTGGAAAAATAAAGGGAGTGGTATGGGTTTATAAGGTTGGAGGCCCATTACCTTAGCAAGACCCAATTTGGATGGATGACCCAATTTGGATTTGGTTAAGGCAAATGGGTTGACATGTGTCATTTTCTCATTTGTTTATTTCAACAGGTGACATGGCGGCTGACGTGGCATCTTCACGTGACGTGGCGGATGACGTGGCGTGCCACGTCATCATTTCGGCAAGGGTTGCTGACGTGGCGGATGACGTGGCGTGCCACGTCATCATTCCGGCAAAGGACTGCTGACGTGGCATGCCACGTCAGCATTCCGGCCAAGATCGTCGCCGGAAACCGGTGAACATGACTTTTATGAAAAAAGGTACTAAGTTCAGTGACATTTATGTTAGAAAAAATAAGTCAGTTACTTTTGGGTAATATGGCCTAAGTTCAGTGACCAGAAAAAATAAGTCAGTTACTTTTGGGTAATATGGCCTAAGTTCAGTGACCATGGGTGAAATACGCCACGTCATCATTCCGACAAAGGACTGCTGACGTGGCATGCCACGTCAGCATTCCGGCCAAGATCGTCGCCGGAAACCGGTGAACATGACTTTTATGAAAAAAGGTACTAAGTTCAGTGACATTTATGTTAGAAAAAATAAGTCAGTTACTTTTGGGTAATATGGCCTAAGTTCAGTGACCAGAAAAAATAAGTCAGTTACTTTTGGGTAATATGGCCTAAGTTCAGTGACCATGGGTGAAATTGACCCTCCTGTTCAAAGTCAACCACATCAATTATTTAATAATTAAAATCCAGCACCAAGTAAATATTGTACTGATCAATCTAGAAGATTAACATAAATTAAGTGCTTGCTTTTATCAGAGTTTGGTCGGCATTATACAATGCTGTGGCAAAATCTTAGAATTTTAAATGCATGCAATATGTCAAAAGTTTAGGTCGAAATTTGCGTCATATTTGATGCCACGTAAAAAGAAATAAAAATTGTGAAGCCGAAAGCTTAAAAGGTAGAAAAACAAGTTTAAAAAACTCAACAATTTTGAGTTTTTGACTCAGCGTATGTTCGTAATTATTAGTTCAAGATTCCATGAAGTTTTGTAGTTTTCCAGCTTTTCTGGAAGGGGCTGGGCCGTGACATCTTGCGTTGTGTTTGAAGTCTGCTTACATGGATTTGGGGCATCATAGTAGTATTACGGACTTTACTTATTTTCCTTGGTTTTGTATATTCAAGGTGTAATTTTATTAAAAGCCCATGTGACACCCTTATACCATTTAAAAGGAATACAAGAGCGCTATGAATCCTAATAAATTCATTACGTTAAATTATCTTTCAATTACGAGTTCATTATATCTCTTTAATCATGCTTTTCTATATGTAGAATCACCTTATTCAGTTACATATAATTTCCATTTTGCAACATGTACAAATACATATATCAACTCAAAATACTTACAAAATATTTATATTACTTGTTCATTACATATATTACATATCATTTACATTATACAATAAAATGACTATATATAAAAATTAATTTTCAAGCTTTACCCTTAGTAGCCTACAAATATTGACTTGAAAATCAACACTTTTACTCTACACCTGGGTACCTACACAGAAATAACATCCGTGTTGAGCAATGGTTCAGCGAGGAGTAAATAATGTAATAGATTTCTTAACGAAATCTCAAACACAATTAATACAATATGGCAAAATGCAATTTATAATAATATATAACAATTAGCATTTCTTAATGTTCACATCACCTCACAACATGCATATGTTCATGGTAAAAACTCCATGCATTTAGTAATACCCCAATACCACTGTTTCAATCAATTGCACAAACAAAATCAATTAGGAATACTATCATTTCACTGAGATACTAAATATTTACACTATTAATCATTTATCATAAATCGTCAATTAAATCACTTTCATCGGTTTGAATTTCCATTGATGGCGGATAATGGGAACAAATATTAGATACTGGCAAGCAATATCAAACACCAGATACTGGTAGATAGTATTAAACAGTAAAGATAAAATAGTCTTGAATCATTAGATACCAATAGGTATCGAAATCAGTGCCAACACTAGTAGTTACAATCACCATCCCTTTTAAGCATGCCTATCTTTCCATGACTATATGAAATTTAAGCTCACGATAAGTCTTTAATCACTCAAGGATATCACATTTAATGCATTTAGGATCATGGAGTCAATACATACAATAAAAACATACAACAATATCACTAAATAATTCATATTGAATTACACTTAAAATACAATTCAAAATGATTATATTTTATCATATAACATGTAGCACTATCTGTATACTTATTCATGTTCGTTCACATTCATTAATTGTATATATTCATATCTTTATACATATTCATATACATATGCCTTCACTAGTACTTTTAAACTCTAATTAAATGGTTATAAATATATGCAATTGATGTGTGGACATAACAATGGCATAATTAACTTATTTGTATATATTTCCTCATGATTAGGTTCATTTCATAACTATATTTCAATATTCCAACATTTATTACACATATTTTATGTCATCTTATACCCTTATTTTTATGTCTAAAATGCATTAAAAGTGCTCAAAAAAGTTTAGGTAAGTTTCGGTATGGTTCCGAGATGTAAAATTCAAGTTTGGGTTAAAATGGAAAGTGACTTGGTATTTTCTACTTTTAAAGGCTAATTTGATCTTAATTTTGCTCCAAATTTCATCATCGGACTCTTCATGACCAATATTTTTCAATGATCAAATAAAATATTTTTTTATTTTCGGACGTATTTTATGCTCCCGATATACTATTCATACTTGAAAAATAATATTCACAGCTATCGGGACTGTTAGGTCATTACAGATCAATTTAAACACACAAAAATAAAATATGAACTCGCATGCCTCAAAATTAGTCCAACTAGTTCCTTTAGAGCTCCTCATTTTCTTTTCATTTGTTTTTACTAGTTTCTCCAAATAAAACACATCATAAATACACATCAATTTCCATTTCCATCCATGATTTCAGCTTCTCATATTAGGATAAATAAATGATTACAATTTGAGGCAAAATTTTATATTACCTACCTTATTTTGCTTGTATTTTTCTAGTTTTTCCCTTCCTCTTTGCTTAGCTTCCTATGGGGTAGATTTTAATATTTTGAAATGGAGAAAATTTAGAGTAATTTAGGCGCTTTTTTATCTTGAATGGCCAGCCTCATCCTCTCCTTTTTAGTCCAAATCTCTACAATTCTCTAGAGTCCATTTTGTGCCATTAGTTCATTGGTCCATTTGTGGGTCTAATATTAATTTCACTTTAATCCCTCAACTTCTTTAACTTTTCACATTTGGCATATGGTTTTATGTTTAAATTTCAATCATATCCTTATTTTATATCTCGCTACATATACAAATGCAAATCGTATCTTGAATTTACCATTTTGCCCTTAACTTTTAAGTTAATTCACTTTGAATCCTTTTCTACACTTTAATTTCTTATCCCTTTATGTCATCTCTTTAATACACCCTAGACATACTCAAGTTTAATTAGTATGTATGTTGGGGCCTCACAGTTCACATGCCAAATACATTTGCAATAGCCATGGAGTAGGGATGATCACGGGGCGGGGCGGGGCCGGAGAATGCTCCCCCACTCCCTCCCCCGCCAGTGGCAGGGATTCCCCGCCCCGCCCCCGCCACCAATGTCGGGGGAAGAATTCCCCCCGTCCTCGCCCCGCGGGGATCCCTGTCCCTCGTTTTTTTTTAAATATAATATTTTATTAATAATTAAAATTAAAATATAATATTTAATAAATAAAAAATTTAAAATCAATAATAATTTAAAACTTAATAATTATAAAATTAAATTATATTTTAATTATTTATAAAATATTATATTTTAATATATATATATATTTTTTTTTTTGCGGGGCGGGGATCCCATTCCCCGTCCCCGTCCTCGATTTTAGGATGGAGAATTTTTTCCCCCCGCCCCCGTCCCCGCGGGGGGAAATTTCGGGAATTCCCCGCCCCGTGATCATCCCTACCATGGAGGAGTTATGTTATGTCAAATAGATACATTCTTTATTTCTCGTAATTCTGTCCCTCATTCATTTACTTATGGCTAAGGGCCAAGCTTTCAAACATCTTCAAAGCAAAGAGAAATCTATGATGAAAGAGCAATTTATTCATAATATGAATATTAATGGGGGTGACGATGAATTACATCTTTGGATATTCAGTCCTCCAGCAGAGAAGATCTTGGATCATCAGTGGCAGAGGTTAGTTCAATAACTTGCATGATTTATAATTTTTGGATTTTGAGCAGCAGCTAATGAAATGGTACATGTCCTACATCCTTTTCAAAATATAAAGCTGAACAATTCCACCCAAATTATGAAGAGATAATTATGCCATATACCTCTTTTAAAAGTCAAATTTCAAAAATACCACCATTCTTATAGTCAAACTTAATAATTAACAATAATCATACATAAAGAATTGATTAATTATATAGAAACCCCAAAACTATGAATATATCGATATTACATGAATTAAATAAGGAAGATATTGAATTAATACAACAATTAAATAATATCGATACTATAAATATGCATAATAAAAAATTACTACAAGATATAAGAATCGGTTTAAGTCCTAAAATCAAAAAAATAAAATATTTACTAAATAAAATCGAAAGTATCGAAGATTTAGATTTAATTAAATATAGGATATTAAGTGAATTAAATATAGAAAAACAAATTTTGGAAAAATTAAATCAAATGAAAAATTATTTAAGATACATAGCCAAAAAAGTAGGATATAATGAATAAAATATATGGAAGAAATACGAGATATAGATGGATATACATATGATGAACAATTTTATCAAATAAATAATAATTTAAAACTATTAAATCAAAACATAAGAAAAATGAGTAATAAACAATATAGTTTTACAAGTACTTTATACGGAGATGAAAAATACGGAGAAGGAAGCTTAACACTACCATCAATTGTATTTAAAAAACCAAAACAAGAAAGTAATGAAGATAAAATGGACAAGATATTTAATATGTTAACAGAAATAAAAGAAGAAGTTACAGATTTAAAAAATAGGGTAGAAAAAATAGAAAAAGGAAAAGAAAAAGAACATACCCAAGGAGGTATAACAATAAGAACACATATGTTGACATTAGAGGAAGGATTAAAATTATATGAAGAAAATAAAATTTCTGAAGACGAAATATTAAATTTAACTAATAATTTCGAAAATTTAAAAATGAATACTAATCCAACATCGACTCAAACAAAAATAGAAACAGGAGAATATTCCGGAACGATTAATGAAAACGAAGAAAACATAATAACAGATAATATGGATATTAGAGAATATGAAAGAAGTAAACGAAAAAATCCTAGACAAAGATCTATGTATAATAATTCAAAATTTTCAGTAAAAACATCAGAAACAGAACCAGTTTATCCGAATGGAGTCTTATTAGATATAGATTGTAAAGAAGACATACATAAAGAAATTGAAAAATGGATAAAAATGAATAATTTAGCAATTATATTATACGGATATGATTTACAGAGCAAGTAATTTCTTAATTAGCACTTTCACTGGAAATGTAGAAAAATGGTGGAATGCTATACGTCTAGAAGATAGACAAATGATAAAATATGGATATAATAACGAAAATTTTACATCAACAGATACAATAAAAGATCTTTTACAAAGATTTGAATTAGCAATAAAAGGAGAATTTTTAGGAGCACATTGGCTAGATCCTATAGAATCATTAAAAAAGTTTGGACAAGAGAATTTATGAAAAATACAAAATTTAACAATATGTAATATGTGTTATTTAAAACCATATACATGTGAGTTTAATAACTATTATTATAATATAACAAAAACAGATATATTACAAAGAGCATAAATTAAGTTATTAAAACAATCTTATGTAACAAAATTACCAAAACCATGGGGATTTAAGTTATTTAATGAAATACAAAATAAAAATAAAATATTAGAAGGAACTTTAGGAACCTATCAAAATTACATATTTAATAGAATAAATGAAATGTGTAATCAAGCATATGAAAATAAAAAAATAAGAAAAGCAATTAATGGGGGATTATGTTGCCCAATTTTAGCTGAACCTACACATTGGGGATGCTATACAAAACAAAAAAGATACAAAAAATATAATAAGTATAGCTTATTAAAAAAGAAAAAATTATAAGCCAAAATATAAAAGTTTTTATAAAAAGAAAAACTTTAAACCTTTTAAAAAAGAAAAGTTTAAAAAGAGAAGATATTTTAGAAAAAATCGTAGATATAGTAAGAAAAATTCTAAAACATGCACATGTTGGATATGTAAAGAAAAATGACATTATGCAAATGAATGCCCTAAAAGAAAAAATAAAGAAAATCATAAAGCTTATAGAATATATGAAGATTTGATAGAACAAAATTATGATCCTATAAAGAATAGTGAAATATCAAAAAATGAAAGTATATATGAAATAAATTCTCAATATAATACAGATAGTAATATTTCAGATAATTATTCTGATAATTATTCTGATGATAATAAAGAAACAGAATCAAATTCTGAAATTGAATCTGATAAAGAATAAACAATAAAAATGACATCAAATATTGAAGATCAAGAGATCATAGATAATAACAATATTTTTAGTTATAATAAAACATTTGATGAAGAAAAATTTGGTCAACTAAATAATCATAGATTAAATCTTAAAGAAGAAGATATATTTAAAAGAAGATGGTTTAATAAAATAATAAAAGCAACTTATATTGCAAAACATTATGAATCTGCAATAGAAATATACCAAGCTAAAGGAAATACAGTAATACCATTAATAAATAAAGATGAAATAAATAAAGCTTTAGCCAAATTACCATATAAAAATAGATATAAAAACCTATACTTAGGAGCAATACAAATAATAATTAAAGCACATTTTAGACAAGGAATAGATAGTCCTATTCAATTATTTTATATGGATGATAGAATATTAAATGACCCAATAGACGCTCTATTAGGAGCTGTATCAGGAAATTTAGTATACAAAAAATTAAAATTCACAATAATACCAGATTTTTCAGTTAGCATACAAGATAAAAATATAGATCAAGCACTTAATCTATATCATAAACTACATCAGATAGAAATGTCAAGTGGATCAAAAGTATTTTCTGTAACTTACAGAACAATATACGCATTCACTACAAGTCATCATAAAAAATTACAAAAAACTAATATACGATTACAAGTTGATATTGATGATACATTTTCAGATTTAATAGAATATATACCACCAAGACAATTAACTCCATCTAGTATGACAATTCTAGATGAATTAACAATGGATTTAAGACAAAGAAATAAAAACATAGGAATTATACCAAGAATACAACATATAGGAGAAAAATTGTTAATATCTTCAGGAGAAAGTTCAAAAGAAAATATATCAAAAGAAAAAGATATATTATTATTAGATGAACAAGGAAAAATACACAATCGATCCAGAAGAAGTATTGATTTAAGATCATCAGTAAAAGCCGAACAATATTATATAGAAACAGAATTAGATATTCAAGGAGAATGGAAATCTTTAAAAACATTAATCGATACTGGAGCAGCAAAAAGTCATATTCATGAAAGCTTAGTCTTTTCATTCCAAAAATATAATCTCAAAGAAAATTATGAATTTTTAGATTATTCAGGACAGCAACATACTATTAACAAATATGTCAAAATAAATTTAGCAATAACAGATATTCAAGGAAAAATAGTAATCATTCCAATACAAATACATATGGATACAATCTCTTCTACACAAATTCCAATTTTATTAGGATTAGACTTTTTAGAACAAATATCACCCTATAACCTTACAAAAGATTATCTTATGTTTCAATATGATGGAAATGAATACAAAGTTTCAAGGAATAGAAACTAGTCCTTACAGTATTTATATTAATATAAAAATCATATACAAAGACTATCATACAGTTTCATATCATGCCTTCATAGATACAAGATCTGCAATAACTTTAGCTCAACCTTATATATTCCCAGAAAATTTATGGCAAAAAACTAAAGATTATAAATTAGGAATTGATATTACAGGTAACACAACCAAATATGATCTTGTTACAGAAAAAGTAATAATTCAAGTTCAATCCAATATACTTCAAATAAATAAAGTCTTTCAATCCATAAATCATGGATGTAATATTTTATTAGGAAATGATTGGTTAACAAATTATTATCCTTTAAGTATTGGCTCTCAATATATTCGTCTAACAACTCCTTGTAAACACAAAATAATTTGCCCCCGAATTCAGCAAGCCTTTAAATGGAAATCTTCACCTTTAATATCTCGCACAGCGAACCGTGGTGAGATTATAAAAAAAAGAACCCATTAGGAAAACTGAACTCAAAAATAAAGACACTCAACTTGTTGAAACCTTTTCAACTCCACAAGAAATAATCTTTTTATTAGATAAATATATAGGAACGAATCCTATAGAAAAATGGGAGTAAAATGGTATTTATGCTTTAATAAATTTAAAACATAATATACCAATAAGAAACAAAAGAATGTTTTACAATAAAGAAGATGAAGAAGAATTTGATATACAAATAAAATAATTAATAAATAAAAAACTCATTAGACCAAGTATAAGTCCTTATAGTAGTCCAGTCTTTATGGTTAGAAATCATGCGAAAATAAAAAGAAATAAACCGAGAATGGTAATTAATTACAAAAAACTTAATAAAGCAACAGAATTTGATGGATATTTAATACCTAATAAAGAAATTCTTATAAATAGTATAAAAGAAAAGACATGGTATTCCAAATTTGATTGTAAATCAGGATTTTGGCAAATAAAAATGCATCCAAAAAGTATTAAATATACAACTTTTAGTACACCAAGAGGACATTACGAATGGTTAGTTATGCCATTTGGACTCTGTAATGCCCCTCAATTATTTCAAAGAAAAATGGATGATATGTTTAAAGATTTAAGGCATTTTTGTCTAGTATATATTGATGACATAATTATTTTTAGTAAAAAATTAGAAAAACATTATAAACATATAAAACAATTTTTATTAAGATGTTTTAAACATGGACTTATGTTATCAAAAGAAAAATCAGATATAGCAAAAAAGAAAATAGATTTTTTAGGATTTTCTATAACAAAAGGAGAAATTAAATTACAACCACATATAGCAGAATCTTTAATTAAGTTCCCAGATCAACTAGAAAGTAGAAAAATGGTTCAACAATTTTTAGGACATGTAACATATGCTAGTGACTTTATTAAATAATGCGCTAAAAAGAGAAAAGTATTACAAGACAAATTAAAAGGTGATAAACCATGGATTTGGACAGATATTGACACAAAGGCAGTAAAAGAAATAAAGGAATATTACAAACAATTACCAAATTTACCCTTACCAGAAGAAAATGAAGAATTATTATTGGAAACAGATGCTTCAGATGATTATTGGGGAGCAATATTAAAAAGTAAAGATGGTAAGAAAATATATGGATATGCTTCAGGAACATTCAAGAATACAGAAAAGAATTATCATAGTAATGAAAAAGAATTATTAGCTGTAAAATATGCTATAGAAAAATTTGAACTGGTTTTAATATCAAGAAGATTTATAGTTAAAACGGATAATACTCAAGTAAAGTCTTTTATTACAAAAAATTATAATGAAAAATTAGCTCAAAGAAGGAAAATGGGATGGCAGGAATATTTTACTAACTTTAATTTTGATATTGAGTATATTCCAGGAAAGGACAACGTATTGGCAGATTTATTAAGCAGACCATTAATTAAAGAAAAAGATTAATCCTTTCTTTGCAGGGATAAAGAAAAATGGAAAGAAATTCAGAAAGAGTTGTAAAACTCACTGCAGAGAAAAAAGAAGTAATGGAATCTATGAAAAAGGCTATATCTCGTCTTCTAGAAATAGATAATGAGATTAGTCAGATTTCAATGAATTATGCACAGGCGCTTTTGCGTCAAAAGGAAGCAAAGGAAGAAAGCATTAGTTCTCAAAAAATGACTGTTCTTGGCACTACAGCTAAGAAAGAACTAGAGCAAGAAATTTCGAGAAATATGATGATCAGACGCTCTGTTCAATATTTGGACAGTCCTGAATCATCTCCTGAAGTAAATTCGAGAAATTTGGGAGCATCTTCGATTGGAAATATTAATTCTCGATTGATAACTCCTAGAGATATTTCATTATCATCTCAGCAATGGAATGATGATGAGAGATCTCACATAAATAATACAGAAATTCGGAAGCAATGGAAAGCAGACTTTTTTAAAGCTCTGCAATATTTAGCAAAAGTTACTAATGCAGTCGGAATAAGTACTATTCCGATCAACAACACATATAACAAAGCAATCATCAGAAAAGGAGCAGATCCAAGAACAGTTCAAAAACTTTATCGTTTTGGACTGGTTCATACCATCTATCCAGGAGAAAACCTAGAAGAAGTACAGCAACAGTCAAATCTCAAATTGAGATATTTAATGGAATTACAAAATTCAATAAAATTTATGTTCGTATTTTTAGCATTATTCCTGAATGGGATGATGTTAAGAATGTTGAAATTCCTACAGAAACCTTCATCAGAATGGGTACCACTAAACAAGAACTTATTCCAGATGAACAAAAGACTTTCAATTTACATCCATTAATTCTTAAAAATATTCCAGAAATGAGGATGAAGACCATTGAAGCAAATGTTCGTGGACTTAGAGAAATTTTATCAGATAATAAAAAATACTATACTGTTTTTCAAGATAATATTCTGATCACCAATCCAGCTACAGAATGGCATCAGAAATATCTTCTTGAAGGATATCTCGACACAATAATAGAAGGAAGTCTACCAATGGCAGAAACGACCAAAGAACTTTTCAAAAAGCAGATAAAAAAGGAATCTCCAGCCGAAAGCAAAAGCTCGCGACAAGGGCTAGTGGAGCTGGACCCCCTCTAAAGAAAATCAAGAAATAATTGAAGAAAGAAGACATAAATGTAATAGTAAGCACTTACGTATTAAAGCAATAATAGAATGTAATAATGTAGTTTAATAATGTAATAGAGGCAGGGTTCAACCTCTATAAAAACCCAATCACTCTTCTGAACTAAGCACGGCTGAAAACTCTAAGCTTAAGTTCTTTTCAAAAATCTTTTAACCTGCATATAACTTGTAAACCTTTTATCCAGAAATGAAATTCTAATTTCAGAAATCTTTCTTTCTGAGTAACCATAGTACTTAGCAATTTGCAATCCGTTAAGAAATATAGAAAATTATTTTCGATATACTGAGAGAGTCAGATTACTCGTATACCACAAATCCTCATCAGAAAATTCACATGACGACAACTTTGCTGTTAGCTGAATACTGTTCAGTAGTCTCTTCTAATGTTACCAAGCCCGTTTTAAGGTAAAAAGGGCAGAAGGGTAGAAACTTGGAGACGATCAACTTAACCCAGAACGTCAACAGTCTAAGGGTGAATTGTTATCAGAAATCGTTGATAACAGGAGTCTAGCAGCATTGAAAGAAGCATAGTGGACCACTGAAAGAGATTTAAAAGTATAACGAAACCCTGATCTCTGTTAGTTATGGTTATAATTTTCAATTCTATTTCTTGGTTGGATATTGCATGCTAAGAAAATGGTGAAAAGAAAGAATATTTTAAAACATGAAATTGTTTACTATTTTTAGTTGTTATGGATAGATTAAAACAACAAATTAAAAATTTTCAAACAACTATAAATGATATACATAGATATAATCGTTTAATAAAAGAACAATTAAAACAAGAAGAAAAATTATACGGACTAATAATTAGATTAAATTCAGTTCCTATATATAATATAGAAGAAAGAATAGAAAATTTAAAATATTTACTTAAAGTAAATGCATCAAGAATTCAAATGATAAAGGATAAAATAAATAAAATTCCTTTAAGATGAATATTTTAGAATATTTGAATTCAAAAGATTTAAGTGAAGAAAGAGAAATAAATATTTTTCTTAATGATATGAATATGATAAAAACTAATATAAATCTTACTTTTCAACAAAAATTAGATATAATAGGAACCACAAATTTAGAAAATAGTTTAAAAACTCAAATTATTGATAATTTATTTAAAGATAATTTTGTAAAAAATACGATTATATCAGAAATAATAGAAACTTGTCAAGAAATAATTAGAAATACAAATAGCACTAATTTCAGAAGAAGAAGAAATTAATTCTATAAGGTATATCGGCTGTAAAATAGACCTGCGGGCTACTAGTTTCCAAAGGATAATTCAATTATCATGGTCTTATGCCACGTATCTTTTAGAAATAAAAAGTAAAATCATAATATATTATTTATTTTGGAATTTTTATTTTACTTATGTCTAGAAAAACGATCCGTTAACAAATTCCGACCTTTATTGGTATCAGAGCGTATAAGTAAAATAAAATAAAAATGGCATATATAGTAAGTTTTGTTATTAAAGAAAATATTGATAAATTATTAAAATCAATATATGAAATAACAGGTAAATTAAAATATTATAAAGAAAAAATTAGAAAAGCAAGAAATGAATGCACATACATGGAAATAAATAATATATATGACATAAAAGAAGAATATGGATTACCGAGGTTACAAGAAATAAAAAATAAATTAATTTCAATAAAAAATGAATTAAACAGTGATATAGAAAAAAATGCAAATTGAAATAAATTTAGCTAGTCAAAATATAGAAGCTATATAAATGAACATTGAAAATAATATTATAAAACAAGAACAATATATAACTAAATTAATTAAAAGAATAAATTATTTAAAGAAAATAAATGCAAATCCAAACATAATAAAATTATTATTAAATGATCTAAAATTTTCTAAACAAAAAATACAAACTTTATAAATAAGATGGTCAGTGTAATAGAAAAATTTGGTGAATATTTAAGTCTATTAAATTTAAATTCAGAAGAAAATATTAACGAAATAATAACTGAAATGAATGAACAACTTGAAGCTTTATATAACAACGAGAATGAATATCAATCTCAAGAAAACATGTCAGAAAATTTTAGACAAGCATCTTTACAAGAAATGCATAAAAAAGAAAAATTAATTGCAAAAATTAGAATTGCATTAATAAATATCAGAAATGATCTTAGAAGACAACAAAGTTAAAAAGAATAGGTAGTAAAATGAAAGTTTGCCATAGACAAAGTCTTTTGTCTTTAGTAAAAGTGATATATTTAAAAATGAAAGTTGAAAGATGAGTAGAAATGAAAAGATCCCAATTATGAACTTGCATAAACAAATGGAGCTGGATTTGTATTTGATTACATAACCCGGCCCATCAAAATCATCAAACAAGGCACAAAAGTGCTGGGCTGGTTATATATTGATATACGTAGATTACTTAAAACATGTCTTATTAATTCCACAAACTTCTATCGGCTCTGTTTGGATTCATAAAAATAATTAACGTATTATTTTATTTCATTTAATTGTTAATCAAAGTGAAAAGCTTCTCTTTATGATTGAATTGATAGTTTAATTATCAAATACTTGGGTATGGATGCAAAATGCAAGTCATTAAGAATTGAACACCGTCTATAATTAACTTATCAATGGGAGAAGAGATAAATAAGAACACAAGTAGCCTAATAATTAGACTGTCAATCCAAAGCTCACCGGAAAACAGAATCCTCAAAACTTGCAGAGAAAAAATAATAAAAATGGACAAAATGGTCTCTGAATTCACAGAACGATACTTACTCTCACTAAACATCAAAGCATAAATTGCTCTCAAGAGAGGGAACCAAATAATGCTTTTCAGTTAACGTTGCTTTGCTTAATACTAATATAAATTTAATTTTAATTATACTAATTTATTACAAATCCTCGCTGTCAATCATTATTTTCATCACTTTTGATATTAACATTAGCAAAGCTTGTCCTTAATTCATTGTTATTTGTACTTTATTAGGCGGATAACATGCATTCTGACTCCATGCTTCGTTATCTATTAACCCCACAATAATTCTGCCTTTTCATAATTAAATATTTCTTGTCTGTATTTTTGTAGTGCGGATATTATAACAATTTCAGTTTTCAATTAAATGTTAATTGTATTGCCTGTATCTGTATATGGATGTAATTTCTGATCGATTGCATAACAGCTTAGATGTACGGTAGATTTAGATTCCATTTTTAAAATTGATTTAATGGTTTTCTAATATTTTTTTCAATTTTAATTTGTGGATTATGCTTTCTAGTGTGACCATTATGATTTAAGGATTTAGTCTAAGAAAAATATACTTTCAAATGTTTAATCAATTGCAAATATTGGTATTTAATACTTTATGGTTTATAGCTGATTTAATTTCAGCTAAATATCAGTTAAATATGTGATATATGACTGTGTTGACAATTTATTTCCATAGAATACGGATATGTTAAGGTGTGCCATACTGTGTGTAGGTTTAATTATAAAATAAAATAAACTTTATTACTTTATATAATTATGCGCATTGTACAAGGCATCATAACAGTACTCGTATAGTATTTGAATTATATCAATAAATTAACCCTGAATTAATTATGGTTGCAAATTGTTGAAACTTTATCCAAATCAAGGTCATATAAAACTCGAAATAATAAAATCTTCACCTATATAAAGGAAAAAAAAAAAAGGAAACTGAGAAAATGTGACGATTTATGTTTTGGAATATATAATTTTTTATGATAGGAATATGGCCATCAATTAAATTGGTAATTGCAATTCGACATTTCAGATACGTGCTAAATTAAGAAGATTTTTGTTTCCTAAACTTTCATTCAAAAAAACAATAATATTTGGGTATGGATCCAAAACCCGTAATCGATTCTCAACACGTATTGGTTTCTTTTAGGCCTACGTACGACTGACTTATATTATCCTATTCAAAGCTCACTGACACATTTTATTAATAATCGTTTTAGTGTTAATTTATTCATGTTAATTCTGGACCAACTGACCAATAGAGATTTGACATTATACAACATTGACTCGGACTTTGGAAAATGTGGATTATTTATTTTTCTTTATCGGGGTACCAACAGGCTTTTGCATTTAAGTATAATTATCAATTAATATTATAAAAATAAAATTTTAGTCTTATGAAAAAAATTGCTGTCCAGTGTCAACCCTCAACATCCAATACTGCCCCAATCTAGTTGAGAGCATGAACCAAGAAATTGCTATCAACTTGTAATTATATATAAAAGTCTAAAACAACAATTAATTTCTGGTCAATATATACAGAAGAAGTGCATATAATTAAGATGGTTGTTAAAAATTCCTACAACTTTTTCAATTGCTTTTCATGTTTTACAGTAAATTATTTATGTACAACTAACCTTTATATATATATATATATATATATAGTGTTAAATATTATACATTAATATATTAGAAATGACAAATGTGAATAATGCATATGATATGATCGAATGAATATCTATTCAATAATTTGTTTTTGCTATTCAATAATTTTCTTTTCATTATATCTTTCCTTTTTTTCCTTTTTGAATAAAATAGAATGATTGAGAAATTTTGTGATCATCAATTAGCTTTTTTTTCACCGTCATCACTATCGATCTTTTAACGTGTAAAATGTTAAAAATTCTAAATATTCAAATTAAAGTTTTTGAATACTTTATTAATTGTGGGATAAGTAAGTTGCTATTCAATTATTGAGTATAATTTAACAACATTTTTTTCATTACTTTCTTAATTTAAGAAAAGATATTTTAATTTCTCCCTATTGTTATTTCCTTTTTTTTTTATGTGCAATGTTTAATTATAAGTTAGAGGTCTTTTCATTGTTGTGATTTTTCATTTTATGCAGTTGAACATTATTTTTTTTATTCTTACTTAACAAGTGTTTCATAATTAGCAGAAATAATAAAATAAAATAGTGCAGCTCAAAAGGTATTTAAATTAAATTAAATTAAATATAAAAAGCATAAGGAATATCAATTAACGTGTGCATTGAATCAAATAATGCAATGTAAGCTAAAGGGGGCATGTAACCTAAGATTCTTCTTACCATCAAGCAGTTATGGGTCTGATTGAAAATTACATCAAGTTGACTTCAACTCAATTAATCATTAAATAATATTATTAATCCATCACCGATTCACCATAGACCAACCCAACTTAATTTCTTTCTTTCTTTCTTTCTTTCTTTCTTTCTTTCTTTATTATTTTCCAAGTAATTTCCTGCACATAAAAAGACAAAACTAAAGTTGAAGCCTAATTAACCCTAAAATTAAATGCTTGAACAAAATATAATATGATCCAAAAATAGGCCTCACCTAACACAACAATTAACTCAAAAGCATGTAATTAAATATAAATTAAAAAGAATTCCTTTCAAATGTGATGGTAATCATGCATGTGACACTTTGTTTTTTTTCTCCTTTTTTGGTCAAAAATAAAGAATCTAATCACTAAATTAAAAAGACTTAATTCACATACAGTGTACTATGTTTGGTGGTGACATTCTGACCATAAAAAAAATTAAAAATAAAAACAAAAAGTTTGATGATTCTTTGTTATGCTTAAAGGGAAACCTAATCATCCAATAATCTCTTTTATATTCATTGTACATAGCTATGCCCTAAACCAATTCTGAAATTCCCTTACGCTAATGCTATTCATACCTACATTCACAAATTCTTTGTTGAATGCTTAAAAAAAATTATCTGTTCCCTTATATATTTTTAATAAAAACATTATACTATATAAAACTGGTTATTAGGTTAGTTAATTTGTGCTTTCAATTTATTAAGATTAATTGTCTAACATAATAATCCTTATAAATCATTCACTATACAATCTCATCTCTTAATTTCCCAAAAAAATAAGAAAAACTACATTCGAAATTATATCGAAATGTTATCAGCTTATTAACAGTTTAAATTATGGTAATTTTGAAATTTAAAATATTTTTATTTTCTTTTTAAAGTAAAAAAAAAAGAAAAGAAAAAGAATATTTTAGATATTTATTTTGGTCTTCGCCGAATAAACAATAAATTATGGACATTAGCTGACGAAATTACAAAGGAACGCCTAAAACAACAAGCAGAAAGGATGTCTACATAACATATCAAAGCCAAACCTAATCTATATTAATATACTAAATATAAAATTTACAAACAAAAATCAATTTGTAAGTACCGTGTCTGTCTGCCCACAATTTGATTTACTTTTAAATTTAGTACAGTTAACATTATTATCCAACTGAACCGAATTGAATAATTATAAATTAAAATTAATATTTATATCAATTATTCACTGAATTTGAATTCCAGAATTCGTTTTAAAAAAACTAAATGTATATGTGATAATAAATTTTAATGTGAACTATTTAAATTTTAAAATTGACCCAATCGGCAGATAAAGCCAAAAGCCTTTTTCCAATTGTTGACCTAACGCAAAAGAGGACAAACCCTGTGTGGGCCACCACCTTGAATTTATTATTATTTTTTTATTTAAATTTTTGAATTTTGTTCCAAAGAAAAAAAACAAAACGTGAAATAGTAGAGAGAGAGAGAGGAAGATAAATATAAATTAAAGAGAAAGAAAGCGTAAAGCAACACGGCAATGTGTTGGGTATGGAAATAGAGAGAGGAGAGGGCGTGCGTGGCACATGCGTACCCACTAAACGACAACATATCCTGCCAAATACACAAAGCACTACCTTTCTTTATTATTTTTATTATTATGGATCTCTTTAGACTTTAGTTATTATTAAGAAAAAAGAAAGAAAATTGAGGCATGGATATGAAATTATGAATGGATGAGGTGGACTTTTCTTTTCAGTATTTCTAATAAAAACCTTCATATATATATTTCTTGTATACGTAATACATGTAATTTGCTTATCTCATTTTCAAAAAAAATAACTTTTTTTTTCATTTTATCCTTATTTTTAGTATTTTAAATTTATTTAGATATTTTTTTTTAATTTAATATTTAATTTGATTGTTACTGATTTATTTAGTTATTTTTAAAAATTTAAAATTCAAATTTCAGCTAGATTTTTTATAATAAAAAAAAAGAAATGGAAGGAAGCAAGTAATAAAAAAGATTTCCAAATAAAAAAATAAAAAAAAATGGTGCTTCGTCGATAAAACAATGCTGATTTATCAAGTAAATTTTCTTTTTAAAGAAAACAAAAATTGAATGATTAACCTAATAATTGAGTCCATTCTTATAATGAATGGGGGCGATAATTAAGTCTCCTTTTACAAAATCACGGCAAATACTTTTACTTTTTTTATTAAATATTATTTTTTTATATAATATCATATTTTTTAAAAACCAAAAGAAATTTAATAATTAAATCAAAACATTTGATAGAAAATACGATCATAGAATTGGGAAACGCATGAATTTGTCTTTGACCAGTCATTTTATACACATTGCATAACTTTAATTATCTAGACATGGTTCGAAAAGGCAAAGACAAATAATACATGAAATGCTATGTAACATTTACATCAGTATGACGTTATAAGTAAATTAAAGTTCAAAGTATTGTTTTAAGTCATATTATTATGTTTTATCGTAACCGGGGGAGGTTCTTACCTCTACTTGTTCAACATGCATCTAATAGGAGATTTTAGCCATTAGGCTAATCACAAAATATCGAATAATAACCTTCTCTGATTAAATATTAAACTATATACCAAACCATAACAAGATATCATTAAATTTAAATTGGATATGCAAATTTGGGATGTTTAAAAAAAAAAAGATAATTTATGACAATTCAAATATTATTCCCAAACTGTGAAAAGATTGTGAAAAATACTTTATAGCCACGTTCGATTTGTAGAGGCATAGCATATTTTAAGTTTTTTAATTCTTTAAATTTACCTTATCAATTTTCCTACTTAAATTTATATTTATTCAATTTTTTAACTTTAGATCTCAATGATGTGAATAATTTTTGTGCATTATAGAAAAAAGACGCACGTAATTTTCCTATAAATGAAACAGGATGCATGTACTTTTTCAACATAAGCTTAAAAACACGTATCTCTTTTTTAATAAAAAAAAATATCATATGAGCATTTTAAAACTTAGGCCATATTTTCAATACATTGCATATAAAATAATATAATTTATTACATATTAATCCAAAATACAATATTTAGATAATTTTTTAAAATTGAATGTATAAATAATATAATATTTTACAAGTCATATTATCTCGCATTCTCCGTTTAAAATTTATTAATGTACGGTTTACTATTGGATTATACGAGTATAAAATAATATACAGTTTATTATTGGATTTGTTTAATACCGTTTTAAAAATAGAGAGGCAATTTTTAAGCTTCACCTTCATCTTTGGCATATTTTCAGATCAATTTTTTTATTTTTATCTCAATTTTGGATTAAAAAAAATTTTGAAAAAGGAGTCCAGTAGTGTATTTTACTGGACAATGTATTTTATTTTATTCTATAATTATTATTTTAGCCTATAAAGTTTTAAAATTACTAATATATATATATATATATATATATATATTTCACTGTGATGTCATATTTTTATTTTTCTTTATATTTCTTGTTTTCACAATAAAACTTTTTTGAATTTTGTATTTTTCATAAAAAAATAATGTGTATATCAAATATTTTATTTTATAATTATTTTTTTGTCTAAATTAATAACAACATAAATAACTTAATTTTATTTATTTTAAATTTTTTATAAAATTAATATAGTACGATATTGTATATCAAATATAATATAAAATACTATAAACTAATATAATTTTGCACGGTATATTATAATAAATGTTAAATAATATAGATTAACACTATACATCTTAATTTTACATAAATTAATAATATACAAACTAATACATGATAACAATTTATCAAATTTTGGAGATATGCAAAAGGACTAAAGAATAAAAAAAAACTCACCAAAATGCGTCTTATCAAATATAAATTTCTCAAATTGCAAGGAAATGACCAAATTAACGGTCCAAAAAACACCAACATGCCATATAAAATTATAGAAATTTGCTACAAAAGAAAAAAACTCATATTGGCATGATATGATACATCAGTGGTGATAGGGTGGCTGACTACTGTGATAAAGAAATTCACTATCCACAAAAGAATCTCAGGACTACTATATGGGTTTGATTTTTCCTATCAAACAATCCAAATCCTATGGTCCCTATTCACTTTATATACATTTAACCATGTATCCAATAAAAGTACCTAACCACTTTCCTCCGCCTGTTTCTCCAGTGCCAACTTTCCGCTCATGACCCACATCAAACCTTGAATCTTTTTATCAATCAAATCCAACGGCGCAACAATCACACATATGGGTCCCATATTCATATAGATTTTTTTTTTCATTTTTCCTTTTATTTATTTATATGCAATTTTAAATTACTAATTAATAATTGAAGTCTGTTAAGTTAACTAGTGAAATTCTATTACTCTATCAGTCCTTTCTTAACCGATGGCTTTATTTTAATAAGAAAATTTGAAAAGCGATTAAAAATGTTGTTTTATAAAGAATTATTGGCACTAATTTATTTTTTTATTAAATATAAATATATCATTTAATTTTTACATAATAAAAATAAATTTTATCACTATTAAAAATTATATTTCATATTAAATAAGAATTAACATATAGTTTTTTTTAAATTTAAAAAAATTAAAATAAAACAAAAAAATAATTACTTAAAATGAACCAAAGTGACTATAGTGAAAAAAAAAGTGTAGCTAGTTAACCAATAAGCTCCAACTTAATATGATGATGGGATATGGATATTATAAAGGGACCAAATTGCATACTTTCTCATTATTAATTAACAAAAATCGAAAGAAAGGATGAGCCTAAGGCAACACGTGGCGAGCACGGAGTCCGTTATAACCCGCGATTAAGGTCCCACCAAAGAGATTTTTCTTTTTCTAAATTTTCCCAAGAATAAAAATAAGAAAGAAGCGGGACCCATGAAATTATACAGAGGATGCCACGTGTACGAAATCCACGATTGAATATGTAGACACTACACTAGACAGGACTACACAGAATACGACAAAATCCAAAGAATTAAATGAAAAAAAAAATATATAGAAAAAAAGGTAAAGTTTTTGTTGGCTTCTCAAGTCCTGACAAAAGACATACCGTCACGCGCTTTACACTACCAGACAAAACACGTGTTCGCCTCAATCCTGGGTAGCTTGGATAATATTGGAAATAAGAAAGGGTAAGTTAGGCAAAAGCGTGGAGACGGAACCCTTTGTCGCCACGTGCCTTGGCGTCGGCCACACGCAGGAAAGTCTTCGTCTGCTTCCTTTTTCCGTTTGTTTTTAGCGCGTAATATTTTCTATCTAATTAAATTTTACATTATTACTACATTTTTACAGCTTTTGTCAGGCTCCAGAATCTTGATAGTTTCACACTCAGCCGTTTTGGCCTTTTGGTTTCGCCGTTTCGGGTTGGAGCTTCTGCTTCATGCCCTGTTGTTGAATTCTGTAAGAAATTTGTCAAGAAGCATTAACGGTAATATGGAGTGACTCACCGCCGTTCTCGAAAACACAAATTTATTTTTCAATTATACTTCTTTTTCATTTAATTTTCTAATATAATTCGGTTTATTTCTAATTGTCATAAAATTTACTAAAAAATAAGTAAAATTTGTTAATCCATTTAAAATGAGAAATATGCATAGCTATAAAAAGGACGAAACATTATGAAAATGAGAAACCTATAATTATATTTGGATAATTCGATCAAGAACTCAATTTTAATCTAACGGTCCTCTTGTAATGATCGGTTTGTTTCAATAATCGAACTAAAATTTTAAATTTTTTATCAATCGAATCGAATCGAACTATTTAAATAATCAGATATTAACCAAATCGAATTTTTCGATTCATTCGTTTAATCGAAAAATAAAAAATTAAAATTATTTTAAAAAAAAATAAAAATTATATCTAAAAATTATATAAAATTACAAATCATAATATATTAAAATAAAAATATTTAAATTGTACAAAATAAAAGTTCAAATTAAAGATTAAATCCTAAAATATATAGTAAATAATACAATAAAAAAAGTTAAATAAAATTTTTCATTCAATCAATTTTCAATCCAATTATTAAAATTTTAAATTATCATTAAAAAATAAAAATTAATAATTGATAAATATACCAATATAATTTACAACTCAAAATAAAATAATTTATATGAACAACATAATTATTTAATTAAAAATTATATAAAATTTTGATCGGTTTAATTTTTTATTTTTTTTTTAAATTAAACTGAAAAATTAAATTTTTCTAAAATTTAAAATAAAAACTAAATTAAAAAATTAAAATAAATTAAAAAATTAATTCATTTGATTTGATTTTTCAATTTGAACGGTAGTTTGCTCTTCCCTTGTATGTTGGCACTCACGCTGCAAATTGCCGTATCTTTTGGGAGAAAAAGAAGAAAAGAAAGAACTGCTAGAGGCAGACAAGTGTTGTAGTCTAACAAGCAAGCAAAAGCAGCCAAAATTCTGTCAATAGCCATATAAAATCCCAATCTTCCTCTTCACATGTCACAAAGTTGAAAAGGATCACCAAAAACAATTTACACACCAAAGAAAAAAAATACACACAATAACATCATTTACTCCTAATAATTATTTATTTCTCACAAATTAAAATAAATAAATAATTTCCAAAATATTAAAACCAAGAATTTAGCACAATAATGCTGACTGTGTATATATACACACGTAGAGAGACGGGGAGAGGGGAAAGAAAAGAAACGAGAGGAGTGAGTGGGACCCGCGTGAACAGTTTTAATTCAGCCGCCCCGGTTTGTCGTCTGTCTCGTCGCCGTCCACCTCCGTCGCTCCTTGCCCTTTTGAGTTTTGACTCCCTCTCTCTCTTATCCGTACTTGTTGTTCCTCTCTCTCAAACATGTGTCCTCGATTTCTCTCTCTCTATCTCTCACGCTCACTGTTGCCTAATTTGAGAAACAAGTGTCCCTTCCTTGTTCAGAACTCTAAATAAGGAATCAACCAACAGTAGGAAGAGAGGGAGAGTAGATATAAAAAGGGTGCACACCAAAAAGAAACCCGCGATTGATGCATAGCTAATTCAGAGTCAGAGGAAAACCAGAGAAAATACAGTAGATACTAGATATACTGGGATTATATACTGGGATTGTATTATAGCTATTACGTGATGAAAAATGATTGAGAGAAGCTTTTATTCATGAGGAGGCTTTGTTTTTGAAGATAAGTTTGCTTCTGGGTTGTTGATTCTATTGGTTTTTAGTCCTAATTATTAGCTCATGGCTGGTAGTAATGAAGTCAACATCAATGAATCCAAGGTATTACCTTCCCTTCATCTGATCTTCTTCGCCGGTATTTGTCAGTTTTGTGCTCGGAGATTGTTTTTGTTATATGGGTTGCACTGTTTTTTGTCAAATCTTGGAAATTTTTTCAGACCTCGGTTTGGGTTTTTTGTTTTAATTGATTCAAATGAGAGAAATTTGACTTTGATTTTGTCAAAACGAAGGGACTTTCGTTTCCTCCCAGGGATTTGTCATACTTTCTTCAGCTACTGTTGCTCTGGTTTCAATTATTTTGCCCGGTTAACTGTATGGAATTGTTCGATTTTCGTTGATTTTCCTTCTTTTTCCTTGTTGGGTTTCGGAGTTCAAAAGCTTCGCAAAGTTTCACCTCAAATTTTAGGCCCACCTTGTTTGTTTTCCTTTAATAGGATTTAATTTTTCCATTTTCATTCAACTATTTCTAGCATATTTCGGGGGTTTTGCGGGATTTTTTACTATTTTTTCTTGTTTCTAAAGGTTTCATATATTCTCTGCTTTCAAAGATGTGTATGATCAATCGAGTTCTCCATAATTTGTTAACTATCAAATTTCAATTAAACAAAACATCTAATTTGGTAAATTTTCTTCTGGTAGAGGGTTGTTCCGCTGAACACATGGGTCCTCATCTCCAATTTCAAGCTTGCATATAATCTCCTTCGCCGGCCGGATGGTACATTTAACCGTGAACTGGCGGAGTTCCTTGAGCGGAAAGTCAATGCCAACACTGTTCCGGTTGATGGGGTTTTCTCCTTTGATCATGTTGATAGAGCCACGGGCCTTCTTAATAGGATTTACGAACCTGCCCCTGAAAATGAGGCTGAATGGGGCATTGTAGACCTTGAAAAGCCTCTGAGCACCGCTGAGATTGTCCCTGTTATAATCTTCTTCCATGGTGGAAGCTTCACTCACTCCTCTGCCAATAGTGCTATCTATGACACCTTTTGCCGCCGCCTTGTGACTGTCTGCAAGGTTGCTGTGGTGTCTGTTAATTATCGCCGGTCACCTGAGTATAGATACCCTTGTGCATATGATGATGGTTGGGCAGCTCTTAAGTGGGTAAAGTCTAGAACTTGGCTTCAAAGTGGTAAAGATTCCAAGGTTCATGTATATTTGGCTGGTGATAGTTCAGGTGGAAACATTGCTCATCATGTTGCTGTTAGAGCAGCAGAATCGGAAATTGAAGTATTGGGTAACATCCTTCTTCACCCGATGTTTGGTGGGCAAGAGAGAACTGAAGCAGAGAAGAGGTTAGATGGGAAATATTTTGTGACGATTCAGGACCGTGATTGGTATTGGAGAGCTTATCTACCTGAAGGGGAAGATAGAGACCATCCGGCTTGCAATATATTTGGCCCTAGAGGAAAAAATATCAAAGGTCTAAACTTTCCCAAAAGTCTCGTTGTTGTGGCTGGTTTGGATCTTGTTCAAGATTGGCAATTGGCCTATGTAGAAGGGCTCGAAAGAGCTGGCCATGAAGTGAAACTTCTTTATTTAAAACAGGCCACAATCGGGTTCTACTTTTTGCCTAATAATGAGCACTTCTATTGCCTAATGGAGGAGATTAAAAACTTTGTCAATCCTAACTGTTAATACTACCACTACTTAACCTTACCTACAGGCAGCCAATACATAACAGAAGCTTTAACATTTCACTTGGGTTCCCTTTTTTTTTGTCCCCTCCCTTTTGCAGTGATGGTGTGTAGTTATTAAAGACTCTGTATCTAGTTCTTACAATCACCACGCGGTGATGGTGATTTGAGTTCTGTATCTTTGCAAAGTAGTTGCTGCTGTTGGTCTTGAGACTTGAGGCAGAGTCTTGCCTGTGGCTTCTGGGTGCATAAAATGTATGTTTTCCAGCTGCGAAAAGGCCAAGTTCAGCAGCCACGGACCGACGATCAAACTTGTTAATGGCATTCAGCTTGAGCCACCAGATGTGAAATTTACTACCCGGGTTCACTTCTTGGCCATAAATAATGGCAAAAAAATAGAAGTGTTTGGGTAATGTTTGGTGGTTGATGAATTGATTTTTGTAAGTTGATAATTTTACTTGCACTAATTTCACATGTATTGAAATACATATCCATCTTATTATGAACATGTATGTTACACTTTGTGTACTAGAAATATATAAAGATTTTGCTTGCTTTTAGCTTAAACCTTTATGCATAACCAAGCTTGTGTGAGAGAGAAACAGATGAAGTTGGGATTGGTTAGTCATAGACATTTTCACTCGGAAGAAAATCAGGCCAAAGGGGTGATTTGGAGAATAAAGGTTGATTGAATAGATGCTTGATTATATCATATCATAATTTTTTTAAATAAAGGTGACCAATTGAACGGTTGAAATCTTCACACAAAAACATAATAATAATTCTCTTGACATGTATCCCATTAAGGATTTAAAGATCAAAATGGCTTCACGAAGCATATGCCAAATGCAGAGAGGAATTTTCTTTGTTAAACCAATAAACTACCAAGAAACGAGTTGGTGTCATGGCAATTTGGCAATGTCCTCATAAAAGCCAAAAACCGAAGAAAAAGAAAAAGAAAATGATTGGACAAAAAGTCCAAATCATGGATATCAACATCTTTCTAAATCAAATTGATTAAATCTTGTCAGCTCCTGATTGCCCATTGTAGTTGGGTTTGTTTGGAGTTAGGGATAACAGGCAAATACAGGACTTGGCTTTGTTTTGATGGAAGGAAACTCATCCACTTGGTGGTTGGGAATTTTGGATGTATTGTGAGGGACCACTTTGAAAAGCACACCACCAAGAATAACCCTTCTCTAATATTGTTTGTCTTTTTAAATTTTGTTTAATTGCATATTTCGACTCTATTTTATTTATTTATTTATTATTTTTTTCATATATTAAGTCACTTCATTCTCTTTTGTGTTATATTTAATTCTTATATGGTTATTTTAATATATATATATACACACACATTAAAATCAAATTTCTCCAAAACAAGATACATGACCAAATTGAAAAATGTAATAATAATGTTATTATTATTATTATTTAGCGCACCTTGCTCCTCTAAATATAACCTTCTTTTGGGCTACTCGACTCATTTTTGGATTTCATGGGTACCATTTTAAAAAACTTAATATAATAAAACATAAATTAAGAGATTAAATTAATAAATTACTGATATACATGGATATAGAGAAATATTTTCGGCGTTTGGAAATATGTGGTGTGTAAATTTATTGATCAAACGGTTCAAATTTGTGCATATCACATATTTGGACGTCATGAATATAATGATTAAATTAATAATTAAGAGTTCATATATATCATTTTCTGAAGGAGCTCAATGGCTACTCAGAAAGTGGTGGAAACAGCTAAAAGCTTAAACAAGGACTTGGAAGCCTGTCTTTAATTGACTTTCTAGGCCTTTGCTTAGAAGTTAGAACATATGCTTGGGTTGCATTTGTCAATATTTAAACGTTTTTATCCCCAAAAAAAGAACTTTGTTTATGTGTTTTTTATTTTTATTTTTTTTAAATAGTGATAGTAATTAAATAAGGCAATATAAAAAATGTTTCTTGTGCAGATTAGCATGGTTTTGTTATGTCTTATTATGATTTGTCCTATGTAAATTAGCTGTTTATGTTTTCAAATATTCTCTAACACGACACGGGAAAGTCATGGTCATCCAATGGCTTTTTCTTCAATGGCTTTGCCTTTACCATACTATATATTAATCTTATCGATTAAATACTTAATTTGTTTTGGTCGGTGGGTACCACACCCTTTGCCTTTTCTTAATTAAATTGTTATTAATGTTTAAGGAAGAATTAAGGATTAAATCCTTAAATTCATGTGTATCATGTACCCATGCGTAGCATCATTACGTGCATTCATCATGTACTATCATAATCATGACCTTGTAAATATTATAATAATCATGCATCAGATACTAAATTTTTATTATACATCCATGTTTCCTTATAAGATTATAGAGTTTTTATCTGAGAAGAGACAAAAAGCTAACTAGAGTCATTTTCGATCGGACTTGTCGAGTTGGCTAGAGTCATTTTCGATCAACTGTAGAATTCTTGCAAAAAGGAGGCTAGCCCGATCCTACTGGACGGTAGTGTTCTAATGCTTAAGTCAGCTATCGGAATGTGGAGAAAATTCTTAGAGAGAGTCTCAGAAATTTAATACCTGAAATCACTATGCATTTGGCTATTTATAGGAGAAGAGAGAGGTGCGCTTGAGTGCCTGGGACGTGAAAATTGGCTATCAGAGCAATTGAGCAGCGAAGTGACAAGGAGCAGGTGAAGGACATGGGCTTAACCTTGTGTCAGTGGACTGACTGAGACGTGATATTCCATCAGTCTGATCGGACATCATGTGAGACCGAAAGGAAGCTGACTGGCGATCTTGTAGTTATTGATTCAAATAATGGACGATCGGTGATGCCTCCAGCCAAGGCGGTCGTCGCCATTTCAACACTTACATTCCTCACCTCAGATATTGTGGCTTGAAATCTATCGATATAGTCTCTAAAATTTTCATCTGTCCTTTGGTAAAGGTTTCACAGGTCGCTCATCGACTTGAGCGTTTGCGTCTGCACAATAAACCGTGTGGTGAATAGCTCTTTGAGTTGTCTAAAGGAGATTATTGATTCCTGAGGCAGCTTATGGAACTAATTTAAAGCACCTCCTCCTAAGGGAGTGAAAAATATTCTACAGGCGATTCTCTCGTCATAGGTGTAAACTTGTACCTTGGTCAAATATTCTATCAAATGGGTGACAAGGTCAGATTTGCTTGTATATTTGTCCATCACTATGTCTCTCCATCTAGGAGGCAATCCGGACTCCATAATTTTCCTGCAAAATGAAGAGGCAGTATTTTTGTAGGTATTCCCCTCAAACATATCTTTCTTGGGGTTTGCCAAACCAAATTGCCTAACTTTTGCTTGAACAATTTATCCTTCTTACTCATGGTTGTGGATGTAAACTCATCTTTCGATCTTTTGGAGCGGCTGCGACTAGGTGTGCACATGAGAGACATGTCATCTCCATTGGACGTAGTGGAAGATTTGTTGGTACAGTGGGTGGAGTCTTTGCTTGAAAATATTTTTCTCTTACCTTTATCATACCTGCCTGGGGTTCTGACATCAATTCTTTCACCGTCATGAGCTTGTGGCTCATTAATGGAGATTCCCCGATTTCTTCTCCTTCTGAAGTCTTCGTCCACAAAGTTTCTTCATGGTCTTTTTCAGAAGTTCTAGGCATCTTGCCTTTTTTGATTGTCTGGACAATGCTCTTAGTGAAATTACTGAGGAAAGCGCGCATATTCTTGATCGTGATAGGGATGTTTTCTGACTGCTGTAGGATAGTATGGTCAAACTTCGGGAGAAGGTTACCCATAGATAGGGATCTATGAGATCTCTCTCTGCTCCCTATGAGCCTAGATCTGTCCTGACCATTGTTATTGTGTAGGGGTGTGCATCAGTCAGGTTTGGGTCAACCCGAACCGAATCCGATTAACCTGAATTATCATCTTTATTCTCACCCGATCCGACCCTACTAACATGTCGGGTCCCTACCCAATCAACTCGATAATTTTCGAGCCCCAAATCGACCCACCCGATGACATTAAGATTGTTATCAATTGACTTAATTTTGGTTGGGTTAGAATATTTCATGGGCAGAGATGACTTTTGATAAAGCCCATCATTACAAGTTTGTAGCCTAATATATAAAAACCATATAGGGTTGTGTCTTTTCTCGTTTCCCTTCTTCCTTTGCATCGGCGAATCATGCACCATGACACCATATCTAACCACTAGAACGTGAATCTCATAATACCTGAATATGAACCAATCACTCAGACTCGGCTACCTCCACCTTGGGACCTAATTCACAATATCGATATATTAGAGATGAAATAACAAAAATTTCATAAATGCCAAAAAAAAAATTACCGTGGAGGGAGGGAGGGTGTTGGTCCTTTACCCAGCCAATGCCGCAAGTGGCATTGAAGTACTGATGAACGAGGTGGCGACACTTCTGAAGGTGGTTAATGCCTTCGATGCGGTAGCACCACCGGAGTTTCTCCCTCAAGATTTTGGCTTTCTCTCTGCCAATCCACTTCTCCTTCACCATGTGCTCTCTCATCTCCATCATTGCCACCGGGTCTTTGTACGGATTCGACGGATTGAAATCATCAGGCGGCAATTCCTCAAAATCTGGAACTCCCTTCTTCCTCCCCATTTTTGCTGCTATTACGCTATAGTCTCTCACTCCGCTGTATACATCTGAATCTGGAGGTTGAATTTGGGTTGCGATTTTAGGGTGGGCCAGATCACAGGTATCTTACATCAACCCTGTCAATAAAATACCAATTAGGCTACGCTTCGATATAGATAATTACAGGTTGAATAAAAAACCATCTAGGGTTTTTTCGTTTCTGGAAAAGCATTGAATTGGGTTTCAAGACTCCTAGAGAGGGAAGATCGTGATTTTTAGGAGAGGAACTGAGGTAGGGAAATTAGGTTTTTTTTTTTAGTAAATCGTGTTGGTCGGTCGGGTCGATTTTAGAGGATTTTCACCCGAACCCGAAATTTTCACAATCCCTCTAACTGAACCGATCAAACCGATTAACTTCACCCGAATATATTGGTTCGGTTCGATTTTTTCGGGTTGATCGGATCAATTCAGTTTTTGCACACCTCTATTATTGCGATCATGCTCTTCGAAAGCTATGTGCTCAGTGGATCTTGAACCGATCATGTCTCTTAACGAAAATACCAATAATAAGACTAGAAAGTCTTTATCTGATAAGAGAGAGAGAGTCGGCTAGAGTTGTTCCCGATCTGACTTGTCGAGCTGGCTGAAGTCGTTCTCGATCGACTGTGGGATTCTTGCAAAAAGGAGACTAATTCGGTCCTGTCAGACGTTAGTGCTCCGACGCTTAAGTCAGCTATCGGGATGTGGAGAGAATTCTTAGAGAGAGAGTCTTAAATATTTAATATCTGAAGCCATTGTGTATTGGGCTGTTTATAAGAGAAGAGATTGATGTACTTGAGTACATGAGACATGATAATTGGCTGTCAAATTAAGTGAGCGGCGAAGTGACAAAGAGCAGGTGAAGGGTATGGATTTTGCCTTGTGTCAGTAGATTGACTAAGACGTAATGTTTCATTAGTCCGATTGGAGATCATGTGGCCTCTTTATTTGCTTGTGGCTCAAGCTTGGTATTTTTTATTGATGGGCTTTGGATCCCATAAGGTATAATGAGTCGATTTTTTAGACCTTGGAGCATGATATTTTCATAGTTATAATTTCCTATTTGAACTTTAAAAAGAGAGATTTAACCTGTTAATCGAAAAAAATATCTGAAAGTAATTAAATTTAGAAGATTTATTGAGCAATATAGTTAATTTTATATACATTCAGATATTGAATTTATATACTTATAACAAAAAAAAATTACCAAAAAAAATTATAACGCTAAAATATCTAAAATATCTTCGCTATTCAATCCAAGGCCTTGGAGATATTGGGTTGCTGCAAATACCTTTGCGTGCACGCAAGTAAATGTACACAAGGACAATAAATTTGAGCACTCACATAAGCATGTGCAACCAAAGATAGGAATTTTGAGTATGCATTTAAGTTATGTAAAATGCCAAAATAAAACATTCTAACATCAATCTTTACATCATGCTCATATTCTTTTAGGAAAAATGTTAGGGAAAACTTATGGAAATAAAATCGATAATTTATAAGAGTTGCTAACACTTAATATCCGATAAAAAATATAAATTTTATGATTTTTTACGTATTAAGTGGCTTTTACATGTGTATTAAAATAATGATTGGATTATTTTACTTTTTTTTTTTAAATTACAACGTAGCATATAATTAGAAGGGATGAATTTTGACATTATTCAATTGGTCCATGAATCCAATCCAATCTATCATATAGTTTAGTTGTGACTCAAATCCTATCTGATCTATCAAAAGTTTTTTATAATCCAACATATCTGACTAATTCAATCGAATTGGTTTTATTATGTGATCTATATAACCTATTTATATTATTTATCTTTCATACTTTTTTTTTCTTCATATAATGTGAATATAAATTAATACACTAGACGTCTCCAAGAAGCAAAAGGCTGAGCAAATTGTTTGCTGGTTTGCTTCATCTGACATTGATAGAGATTGTTGGATTATTCCACAAGAAAAAAAAAAATCATTTTTTTAATTAAAAACTAAAAAAGGACTACATAGTCATGTTGATCCATTAAGATCAGGACAATAATAAAAACATGAGAAAATACATTATTTGTTGACAGTAATATGTGAGAATACCAAGGATATATTTTTATTTTCCGGAAAAAAATTAGTGAGTGACATTATTTGCAGCACGTGGAAAACAACGATATATTAATAAAAATACCAAATAATTGAAAGCTGATTTTTCTTTGTTTTGAAGGTAAATAATCGTAGTCTTTTAGTTGAACATTTACTAATTAATATTAAACCTTTCAAATTTTGATTTTGGTCTAATTAAATAAGAGCTTAATTTTGAGGGTAAAAATTAATGAATTCAATACGGATGAATATAAGTTAAATTAAAAAATAAGTAGCAATTTAAGGTAAAAAAAATACTCTATCCGTTTTAAAATACTTGATGTTAGAGGAAAATTTATAATATTTAAAAATAGTAATTATTCAATAACTAAATGATCTTATTATCTTTATATTAATTGTGTAGTATAATTAATATATATTAAAAATTATTTTTATAAAAATAACTTAAACAAGAATATATTTAATAAAAAATAATTAATATACCTTAATTATATTAAAAATATTATTTATTATAAAATAAAAATATTTTTATTAAATAACATGTATTTTAAAACGGAACGAGTGATCAAGAGATAGCTGAAAATGAATTTTGTGTTGATCAGGCATAATGATTTTTTTGTCGTTTTGGGGAAGATACATTCCGTTGTCTTTTAGCACTGAAAACATCCGTTATTATAACTTCAGTCGGAATCATACAAAATAGCATTAGGCGAAAGGCCCGAGAGATAGGGGTGAGCAAACTATGGGTAAAACCGAAAAACCGAACCAAACCGACCGATTTTTTTAATTTGGTTCGGTTTTTCGGTTTTTCGGTTCGGTTTCGGTTTATATTTTTAAGACTGTTCGATTATTTCGGTTCGATTTTTAAAGGAGAAAACCGCATAAAAACCGAACCGAACCGAAATTTATATAATTATATATATTTTTTTGATTTTTTTATTAAATAATTATTTTATACATATAAATTATTTTATTTTTAGTTGTAAATTATATGAGTACATTTATCAATTATTAATATATATTTTTTAGGTGATAATTTAAAATTTTGACGATTAAATTGAAAATCGATTAAATAAAAAAAAATTTAATGATTTTTTTGTATTATTTATTATATATTTTGAGATTATTTCTTTAATTTGAACTTTTATTTGTACAATTTACATATTTTTACTTTAGTATATTATAATTTATAATTTTTAAACACAATATTTTTTATTTTTTAAAAAATAATTTTAAATTTTGATTTTTTGGTTAACCAAACCAAACCGACCAAAAATTTCAGTTCAATTTAAATTCGGTTATTCTAAAATTTCGATTCGGTTCGATTGATAAAAATAAGAAAATTTCGATTTTCGGTTATTTCGGTTCGTTGCTCACCCCTACCGAGAGATGCTCTTTTTTCGTCGCAGTGAACATTGTAATGGGCCAATGCCAATCTAAAATCTAATATTATTCATTACCAATCTAATGGAAACTTTCATTATTCAAACCACTGTTTTGTTTTTAATTGATTTTAGCCATTTGACCCAATAAAATAAAAAAAAAATATATTGCACTAATTTAAAAGTCGATATCAATATCATTTATTATTGATGTAAAATCCGCAATTTGCAACCAAATTTATCCTAAAATTTTCTATATGAAAGACATCACCAGGTTTAGATAGCATACCAAAAAACAGGAGTTATGATTTTTGAAGTTGATATGTATAAATTAAATAAAAACAAAAAAATCAAGGGGCACAAAAATAGGAAAAATTATAATAACCCAACGACTGCACAAGAAGGACAAACATAATGCTAACACAAAAGTTTGATTTGGTTCCTGTCTTTATATACTCTCACCCTTTCACCTACCATACCCTTCCCCAGTTTTACTGCAAATTTACCAACTCTCCCATCCATTGCTTCATATAAAATATGATTCCAGTTACCCTAATGAATTTTAAAAAATAATAACAATGATTCTATGAGAAAATAGTAATAATTATTCAGAACCGTCTTATTCCACGACAATGGTGGTTCTCAATGATCAATCAATGTTTAGAGATGATCGAATTCAAGAGCTTTCGATTTAGCAATTGAGTGCTAATGCAGCTACTAGGTTTTCATCTTTCGTTTTTTGCTAAAACTACTTTTCATACTATTTGGAGTAAGCAGCTTAGAAAGAAGAAGAAAACGAAACGAATCTAGGGCTGAAGGACAGACGGCTTTCAAAATACCAGAGCCAGGTTTCATGATCTAACGTCTGCAAAAGTAAAAGATTTATGAATTTGAAGAAAAAAAAAGTGTCAGTGAAAAGGACACATGTACACTAAAGCAGCTCATGCATTACAGAATAATTTGATTATAAGCTGTAATACCAGTGACTGTACAGTTCATTTAAAACATTGCAGTGAGAGGAAGACCTATGTGCATACAGACATAAGTCTTCACGGGGGAACAGACTTGTCTTTCTTCCCTCTACTCAAACAAATTACAGCAATACATACAGTTCCAACTCAAATATCAGCAATACATGACCTAACCCAGCAAACATATTCTCTCTCTACCCTGAAAAATCTAATTACCATGTGTAGCAAAATAATTGTTGAAACAGAATTGATCAATAGCCAGCTTCCAGCATACAAAACAACATAAAGAATTGTTTCAATCATTGATTATTAAGTTGTGACCCCAGTCTGAGAGATGCTGTCCAAAAGCTCTTGCAAGATAAATCAAAATTATATCTCCCTGAAGTTAAGTGCAAGAGTTTACCTCATTGTCAATTTTTGTCATATTGAACATAACTTCATCAATACAGATCTCTAGGTGGCGTTGCAGAAGTGCACCATCATTACTGTCCCGGTGAATCGTTATTCAGTTAGTGTTAGCAAGCCCACAATACAAGGCAGCCTGTTTTCTGCAATACCACATAGTAAAGTAATGAAATACCAAGTCAATTGCAAGCGAGATAGAAAAGGAAAGAAGCACCGGATCTTCCTTGTATAATTTCCAGCACAATCAATTATATAGTCTAACGAGCCAAGAGGGAAGTCATTAAAACTCCAGGTCCAGAGAAAGAATATACAATGAAACTGTGTGTGTGTGTGAGAGAGAGTGATAGAGAACAGATTCAATACAATCAATAAATCAATCAAACAGTCAATGGACTAGAAAAATAGATGAGGGAAGAGACTAATTTCATTGATAAAAAGACTGTAAATACAAGATTACCATCCCTAGG